>JAHWFP010028751.1:0-21035 GCA_023313725.1 Lithobius niger
TCAATGCCATTCAGCAACCCAGTACGAAAGGAAATGAACAAAGAAGCAAGATGTGCTTATGCAAACGAAAAGATGCGCCATTTCACTGTCTCCAACACAACACAGGTTTCTACCAGTCCCCCGACGTATTGTTTCAACATTTTGTCAACAGTTTAACTGATGACGCCCTAGTTTTACTTGATTCCAATTGAAAAAGTCCGACGAGGTCAGTCTACCACCCTTGGATAATTAACGGACTCAGGGGCTACCAAAAATCCCAGAGGTCGTGGACACAACATCTCAAACCATCTCAAACATCTCAAGTCAGTCCCGTGTTTCGACTTCCTAGTCACGTCCAATTGCAATCCGATTCATGTTCAGTTCTGTCGCTCAAGGAGAATCCAGTGGGAAGTCTCCATGGTCTTTCGAGTTACCCATGAACCATTTTGATGTGACAAGATAAACATGGCTTTTGTTTCCGTTTGTTCATCGAAAGAAGTTGCAAAAAAAAAAACAATTTAGCTATTCCGTACGAAGAGCTACGATTTAACGAATATCGGCATGTCCTACGCATGCTTATGCTTCGTTCGCAGTCTGTACCGGAAAAAGTTACAATTTTTTCCGGATTCCCTACTACAGAATCAGAAAGTCTGGCTAGAAGATAGTTTCCTTGTCTTGGTCTTCTAAATGGGCTGTCTCGAATTGATACTCTTGATTTATTGGTATGAAATTGTGTGTCGTTTATGCTCCTTTGTTCAGATTGAAAGTCAACAGATCCCACAAACAAAGGAATCAGTTTCCTTCCTTTAATCCCGTATTTGGTGAAAATCAGCTGTGCAAGGTTTTCGTCTTCCTCAGCATGGGTTTGAAAACACTTGACATGCAGCTTGTTAATTTTCTGCTTTGGAGAAAAAAAATTGTTCATCACTACGCTGTATATGAACTGTGTTTTGTATAGCTAACAGAAAAACTACGGCTGTGCTTCAGTTAGTCAGGGCTCCCAGCCAACTTCAATGGATTAAAAATAGGAAAAACAGATTTTTTGTTTGTTAAAAAGCAGGAGCTTTATAGGAAAATCAAGCCAAATTTATAAGAGGTTTACAGGAATTATTAGCCTGCCTGGATCGTATTATAGGACAACAATATTTTTGGTTATCCCACAATACAATACGAAGATAAAAATAACTTTGAGTGGACAACATGGTCGGTACATGCTTTATTTGGCCGTATTTGGTCGCTAGACCAATACACGTTTCATTTTCATACCAGGCTGCAGTGCAACGGAAGAGTAAGATCAATGTTTTTCTTTTAGGATCTACATAATTAGTGTAGCAAGGAAACACGCCACAAACAGGGTAATATTTCACTTTGAAACAGAAAAATATATGAAATATAGGAGGACTGGGAGCCCTGGTTAGTGTATCACCACAATCTTAACTACGTAGTAAAAAAAAGGCCATTGCCTTTGTGCTGTATTGCTCTGTATGCCTAATAGCAGTGAACAAATTCCAGCAATATGTGACGACGATGAATGATGGGTCATGCTGCTGACCTCTGCCTTCCACCTCTCGTTCACGTTACCTTTGAAAAATTCCGGAGTTCCTGTAGAACCTTCAATAGGCTACCTCTCCTCTACTGGAAATCATCCCTCAAAAAGCATAGTGAGCTGGTCCGTCCATTCAGTTGAGCCATGACCCTGGCCGCGCCAGGAGTAGCCAATGTTGGGTTTGGTCCCCATTGGGAATTTTGGTTGGCAAGCTGAGTAGCCATAAACTTGCCTCAACGTGGAGCTGTAGGTCACGCGTTCTAGGGCACTCCGGTTGACTTGTGAAAATTGTGACGTGTTTTCGTGATGAAGAAGTTGTGGAGATGTATTGACGAGTTTGTAGCATTGTCGATCTTGTTCCTCTGAACAAACGCAAAAGTTCACCACCCTTTAAATCTTGTCGTAACGGTTTAGTTTCAACTAAAAACCTATACGTCTGCCTACTTGGTGCACTAAGTAGCAGTTCCGTTTAGTAGGCGGAGACCTAACTTGTTGCACACCGCTGAGAATTCGTGGGGACAAAGTTGGCGATCTGTACGTAGCACCCTGCAAAATCAGTTCATAGACTTGCCGATTTGGTGGAGTCTGCATTAACAACGACTGGCTGAAGTCTGTGACCTCTCTGGCCTGCTTTCCATCAGAAAGATTTCCTCTGGTACAAATTCGTTTTTCACACCAAAAAATAACAAACTAAAAACCGGTTTGGTAGCACACCCGTTTCCAGTCAGTCTGATTAGGTAGGTCGACGGATTACAACGCTTCCTTGTGCAACAGAATTAATGTGAAAAGAAGTTACTGTCCTATTTTTTTTTAAACAACAATAAAAGCAATTATAATTGTCGAATGTCGTTACGTCAAAGTTTAGCCGCCGTGTTGCAAACCATCATGTTACTTGCAGATGTTGTTATGTCGAGCTCTGGCCAAGACCACAGCATGATTGCTTTTTTGGCATTTGATAGTCCACAGCATTTTACAATTTTGTGTGTGCTTTTTTTTTTTGGCTTCACCGGAAACGTTTTGAGTGGGCTGCAGAAGGACGTTCACCCGCGCAATCGTGCAGCTCAACAATGCCGCAGTAATATTTACGAAGGTGTCAGTTTTGTTTTCTTTTCGTTCTCCTTTCCTCGTTGTTTTCTCATCTCGTTTCTCCAAAAAACTGGAGGCGTCCAGCTTTGGTGTTGGCTAACGCCGCAAGATGTCAGAAAGCGCTCCACTAATGCAAGGTAAACAGTCTTATTTCAAGCGTTTCCACCAAGAAAAGTAAACACTCCATGTTTCTTTCATTTCAAAAGCGTACACCTGGGTAGGTGAACACTGCAAACAAAATAAAACTGTTTTTGAACCATTAGCAGTCTACCAGCAAACTAGTCAGTGGTTGACACTTTTATTCTATAAGATAAAACAAAAAAACGGGGAAAGAAGCGAGGGGAGGGGGGGGAGGGAGTAGACAAACACCCACACCGTGAGAACTTCAGTTCAGCTATACGTTATGACGCGTAGAATGATACTAAAGCTACTAAATCATCAGGTACAACACGGTAGCAAACTATTTTTACCCATTTCAGAAATACAGAAGACATCCGAATGTGCCATCCTCTTTTGTCTCACGAAAATCTACCAAGTGGTTTTCCACATACCATTACATATTATAGAATATATGAATATAGCATATATCATAAGCAGTAATCCGGTTTTATTTCATTCAATGCACAGAAGTTTTCGAGATGCCAACATTTTTTTCAGATTAGTACATGCATCATGCAATGTACTAATAGCATATAACAAGGGCGGTTTTTTTTAACTGAACTGTACAACTGTACAGACATCGTCAGTGTTGTAACGTGATATGTTACTGCTATCAGTGGGTTGGGGCTAAATGTGGTCAACTAGCCTAAAAAGGTTCACTGCAATGTTCTGTATTTTGTTTTCAGGTATTAATAGAGAATTCCGAGAGATGCGATTCCGAAATCGAATTCAAGCACCAGCTAAGGAAGAATCTACTTTCGTCAGGTGATTATTGTTACATCTCGATGGCATGATCCTACAATTTTATTCTTTTTACTGTCTTGTGCGTTTTTCCTATTGACTGGTGATGCAGTAGGACGGCTATAGGGGTCCCTTGACGGTCGGACCTTGGTGACAATGCAGTCATAACCTTTTCCGTTCTATTGCCGACCTCCATGTTAAATGAATATAGAGAAGTGACATTTGCCGCCATATTGGCACCAGATTGGCACCAGTATGGGTTTTGGAGGGCATAACTACAAGGTGCACTACATAAAAATGGAGGGAAAAACAACGGAAGAGCAGATTTCTTAGGCTTAAAATAACGTTGCTTTTTCCAACAACAAAAATCGTGCGTTTTAGGTGTAAGAAATCACTCTTCACAGCATCGGCTTTAGTATGATGCCCTTCTGTTTCTCTCTGCAGTGCCCCTTGCAGCTAACCCATTAAGGCTCCTGCATAGAGTTATATACAATTATACTAAGTCGTATCACTGCTCTATAGACACAAACGTATTTCCATTATCTTTTGGACTTACATGTCGGAAAGCCTCAATGCTTGAATGCGGGCAATAAACTGCATAACTTTTGAAATCAAAGGCCAAAGCCTTACCTCTCAGAAATAAAGACACGGCCTTAAAAGTAACGGTCATAGGCAGCATTCAACGCCCAAAACATAACATATCTATTTTCTGATCGGCCCTTCGTTGAGATCAAGCAACTGGATCGTCCCACCAGTGTCTAAATCGAAGAAGTGCTTACTTAAAGGGGGTTTGCCCCACCAAATGACAGGTTGCAGCATCTGTAGCCATTTGCGGCTATCTAGTTTTGTCTAGCCCTTACACTTTCAACAGGCGAAGGAACACAACAAGTAAATTTCTTTTCACGCAACAAACAAGCCACAACAAGCGTGCCTCCTTAATTACTGAGTGTAAAATTGGTGCACCCACGAGCACCAGGAACAGGATTCGTACGTTACAGATGAAACCATTTTCAAGGCTTTTTCAGGGCTTTTCAAGCCTAACTTACAACCAATTTCAAGGCCTTTAATTCCAGCATAGGAGGAATACATCACCTAACAGCAAGTGAAACAGTACTTGCTCAAGCTACCAATTCCCGGCAAGAATTGCTCGCACTGAACGTCACATGTGTCTGCGGTGCAAACCGAGTGAAGCACAAACAGATTCGGCTGACAAACTACCCCAGCAAAAATTGATCATGGTCTGGTCAGCCATGGTTAAACACGGGTAGTTCATGGATAAACATGGTTAAACCATGGGTGGTCCCAATTTACACTTGGTTAAACCACGTTCAAAACCATGGTCACTAGTTACCATGGTAACAGGAGACTTTTACCATGTTGCAATCTTTGGATAACAATGGTTGGTCCCAACTTACCTTTGGTTTAACAACGGCAAACCGTGATCATAAACAGTGGTTTAACCTTGGAACATTTTTGCTGGGGTATGTTTATTCTTTATTTAATTTTATACCCAAAGCAATACTACTGTTGTGACATTCACCTCATTCCAAACAAAGTCAGCTCACAAAATTCAAGGCCGTTTCAAGGCTCAAATAGCAAATATTCCAATTTTCAAGGTTTTTTCAAGCCTTGAATTTTCGGTTTTCAAATTTAAGGCTTTTCAAGGAATTCGAGGCTGTGTATACGAATCCTGCAGGAAGCAATTAATTGGTAAAGTTAAGCCTAACGACATGACGGGCGCTTTTTTCTATGTATCGACCGTTTTGAAACGCAGATTTTGAACCGCTATATGGGTGCCATCTAGTTACAGTGATGTCATCAACCTTGACCGCTTACTCCGTGGTGCACGTGGATGCACCAACTTTACAGTCGATAATTGAGGAGACACGTGGCTTGTTTGTTGTGTAAAACGAAATTTCTTTGCGTTTTCCTTCGCTTGTTGAAATCAAGTGCTACATAATAATGGTAGACGGAGCTAGATGATGCAGCTTGTCATTCCGCGAATAGGCATCTTTAAGCTATGAGTACGTGTTATGTGCTGCCCATAGTCGTTAATTTAAGTTACCGCCCCATTATCACCACCCGGTTACGTTAGCATTAAATTTGTCTTATTTCTTTTTATTTCGGAGGGGCTGTTACGCTGTTTCCTTTGCTTTAAGGTGGCTAAGTAATAGTTATTGGTTAAAATCGAGCGGTTATCGATTTTTAAACAATAAATTGTTTATATCACGGTTGGGACTAATTGTTATTTAATTAAAACGTTTTGTGTTTGTGAAAATTGCTTCAAGAAATACGGTAATACCTTATGTCAAATGAATGAAGGTCATTCCATTTTAGTTTGTGGAGGGGGAGGTGGGTGTTAGATGGACAATTCCTTTGACAGGCAGGCAGACTGTAGGCTACGCTCAAGTTTGTGGAATGTGGGCGGGGGGAGTTAGACGACGCGTCGTTTCGCAAGGTTTGGCTGGTAAGCTAGCTCGCTCGCTCTGTTCGGAGAGAATAAACTTCGATATGTGAGAAAGCAGGGATAGAAGGACATTATGCCGACTTTTTGGCAAGGTAAGTAATTCTTTTTGTGCGTTTGTAGTTTGAGAACTGTTTCAAATTACCGATAATAGCCTAATAGGTGTATCGGTAGGAATGAAGGTCATTCCATTTTAGGTTGTGGAGGGGGGGGGGGGAGAAGAGTTAGACGGAGGCAATAAACTTAGCCATGGGCCAGCCAGACATGTGAGCGTTAGAAGGTAAAGGATTTCATACATGCCTGCCAGCAAGTTAAGTAATTCCTTTTGTACGTTTTCATTGCGTTACGGTTTTCGACGCTGTATAATTTTGGTTGTGGTGTGTGCGTTCCCGTCGCGTGATCCGGAAGTGTCAAAAGTATTGAGTTATCGGCAAAAGTGTGGGGTAATTTGATAACCCACACTTTTTGCGATAACGCACACTTCCGCTCACCGTTAACGGTATTTAACCTACGGAAATTTAGCATGTCGTTGAGTTAGCGTGACGTCACAACCGTGGTATAAGTGTAAATATCCAACTGGATATAATATAACGATATTTGCGCATATTTTTTTTTTAGCGTTGATGGTATTTACATACGGTACGATAATTCAATGTATTTCTCTTTTTAAGTACAAGCTGTTCTGAATTTCAAAATGCCAAAAGAACAGGAAATTTATCCTTAACAATTCGTGCTGATACTATACTAAATGATTTCCGAGTTCTCTTTTCGTATGCTCAGTCTAGCTGTGATGCCGGTGGTGGTGGGGAATGAGTGGCTACTGAATTTTTAAGCTACTAAATTCAGTGTTGTTGAAAGCATTGTTGTACCCTAAAAGAGCACCGCCTCAACACGAGGTGACTACGCTTTATTATCGCCCAAGCTATTGACCGTTGATAACACGTTGTTCAAAAATGAGGAGATCGAACTAAAAATCAGAAAAGAAAAAAAAAAAACATAAAATCTAAAATTTAGGAGGACGTAACGCTATGTAAAAACAAAATTATCAGAATTACCGGCTGTTTACATGATAGCAAGACGCCACACGAAAAATTTGTTGTGCACCTTGCAGTTACGTAATCTGTAAGTGCACTCGCCCAATAGCCGCCTAAACCCGACTATTGGACGAGTACCAACAGGAGTGACGACAGCAAGACCATTGCGATAACGGTATCTGTAGTTTTTACTACTTAAATCCGTACGGAAGAACAAAGCGACTGGTCAAACAAATGTAAAATTTGATTTCGAATTAGTGATTAATCACCAATTGCGGCGTTACAATACAACGTTACTTTGACATGACTTTCAGTGTATATAAAGCGTGATATCATTTGCACAGTTAGAACTTTGGTAGTTACGTAGAGTTATCTAGATAATTTTTTTTGTTCAAACCGGCACATTTTTACGATCGCTATTACGTTAATTAATAACACGCGTGAGTTTAGGGGCAAAAACTTTGCGTGGTTTTAACACCTGAACACCGTGAACCGAATTGCAACGAAAAGTTCCCTTACAGAATTTTGTCCTCTCAGCCCGGTACTAAATTTGGCCATTCACAACCAACTCAAATAAGAGTGAAGTAGCTTTGGAGAGCTACTGTAGTGTTATCAGTCTCAGTCTATTACTACGTTTCCATGGCCACAAGAAAGCGCATTCTAGCGACGCGCTTTGAAATGTGCGTCAAAAAACGGCACTTGTTTACAAGACGAATGAAAGCGATTAGGGCCAATCCGCTAAGGAAGGCGATTCGACCAGTGCGATCGGAAAACCCTTTCTTCCTGCCCACCCTTTTGGCGAAGAGTGAGAAAATCCCACGCTGCTCTACCCCCTGCATGTTGTAAACTAGGTCAGCTTAGACCCAAGTAACCAAATGTAATTAAAACTTAGTGGTCTTCCTAGTCATGCACACTCATTTTCAGTTTATTAATCTAAAATTCGAATGGCACCAGCACAAATTACGTGGGTGCCGTAACTGTGTCCGCCATCTTTACCATGCTTTCTCTACGGGATCAATGCGATTGCGAGTGTTTACAAGCACAAAGACGATGCGATACGGATTCTGAACCACCTCCGTGAAGCGCATTGGGGGAAAGCGCCACGAACAGAGAAAGCGCCACGAACGGGTGTTTACAAGACCAACGGAGGCGACATGGACGCGATGCGCATCCCTCTGAAGCGCTTCGAAGTGGTCATGTAAACGTAGTGTATGATCGTTGGCTGGATTTAACATTAAATCAGTATGGGGATTTCTTACAGCTTTCACTGGTTGTAACCGGCTGTTTATGCATGATAGGAAGACGCCACACGAAAAATTTGTTGTGCACCTTGCAGTTACGTAATCTGTAAGTGCGCTCGCCCAATAGCCGCCTAAACCCGACTATTGGACGAGTGGCAACAGGAGTGCATAAACCAGGTGGATCCGGTTCTATGCAGTACAGCTGACCACGTGACGTAAAGCCTGAGGCTATCTCTATTGTTCTCGACTAGTATAAATACAAGTTCCTGGACAGCAGAAAGTCAGTTGGTG
Source organism: Lithobius niger (assembly GCA_023313725.1). Classification (NCBI taxonomy): domain Eukaryota; kingdom Metazoa; phylum Arthropoda; class Chilopoda; order Lithobiomorpha; family Lithobiidae; genus Lithobius; species Lithobius niger. The sequence continues at coordinate 8,542 of JAHWFP010028751.1, forward strand.
TTGGAGAGCAGCTGAAAAGGTCGTCTCTCCAAATACTATCCTAGGGGTGATTCAGTAGCTAATATGTGAACTCTGTGTGCAGAACCACTAGCTGCGCAGTAAGGACTGTATTGTGTTTGAGCTTTTACTCGAAAACAATCGTCCTCTTCCTGAGTCGTCACATGGTTGGCGGATGATATATTTCAAAAAATTTGAAATGGACACTGCTTCGGTCCGTTACGAGCTTCAAACATTGTAATGCCGACATGCTACGACGAGTTTGTTGCATCCATTAATGGTTAATGCCCGAAAACCGCGGCCATCAGAAAACTATGGACAACAGCGCCGAAGGGCTATTAAATAATAATAAAAAATAATAAAAACATTTGTCGTGCAAATATAGCACGACCGGTCGTCATGTGAGGGCCTGATAATTATTTAATACCAGCAGAGTTAAAACCAACAAATTCTGGTTGAAGCAGGAATGGACCCAGTTGCTCTCTCCCGAAGGAGCTGACCAAAGGGGCATTGACAGTGACTTCCGCCAATGAGTTCCAAGCTGGAATCACCCGGACGCTAAAGAAATGATGCCTACAATTTAGTTTGTTAATAGGGGTGATCAATATTTTGCAGTGACCCCTAGTTTTTGTAATAGAACTAAATTCAAGTACCAATAGCTCAGGTGGTGTTAACCCGTGTAGAATTTTGTACACGAGGATAAGGTCGGCCTTTAACTGTCGGAGTTCCAATGAGTCAAGGCTTAAATGTATCAGCTGTTGGGTATACGTCTTATTGCTCATACCGGGGATTGACATGGTGAATCTTCTCTGCACCGACTCGATTCTGTTAATATCTTTTACAAAATCCGGTGACCACACCTGACTTGCATAATCCAGGGTTGGGCGTACGTACACCTTGTAAGCCCAGACAAGGATGTTGGTGTCCCCCGAATTAAAACAGCGACGAACGACAGCAGATCTGCGATTGGCATTAAGTGTAATGTTGTTACAGCGGGAAGATGTTTTCCAATCGTGCCTGAACTAAATCGGCACATCTGGTCATTGGACCTAATCTATCAGTGTAACGGTTTTCTCTGTAGCCGACTTCAAAGTGCATACATTTGCTGATGCAAAGTGGCAGCTGCCAGTCGTCCGCCCATTTTGTGACGTTCTTCACGCCCTCCTGAAGGAATTTATGGTCTGCCTCCGTTAAACCACCGAATGTAGTTCAAGATCGTCTGCATATTTCTTCTGGTTTGCATATTTATTGCATGACGGGTCATTTAGGTACGATACAAACAAGAGCGGGCCCAGGACTGAACCCTGGGGAACCCCACTAATGATATTTATTTTTTCGGATATTTCTGAGTCAACAAGCACGTGCTGGGTCCTGTTTGAGATAGATGCTGTAATCCAACCCAACAGTTTTTCGGAAAAACCGTACAGTTTTAATTTAAAAATAAATCAATTTGCCGTGAATGACAGATTCAGAGATCTTCTTGAAATCAAACAAATTGACATCTGCCTCGACTCCCAGATCAAGAGCCTACTGTCATTTGTCCAATGCAATATGGAGCTGGTGTACTGCTGAGCAACCAGATAAGAAATCAAATTGGTCATTCTTAATAGGATTGTTACTTTTAATATGCTCCATCATTTCCCTAACGTAAAAATGACTCCATCACCTCGCACGGAACCGATGTCAATGAGATAGGCCTATAACTGGAGGGAACCGCCGGGTTTCCCTCCTTAAAAATTGGGACAACATTTGCTATTGACCACATGGAGGGCAGCTGACCAGTGGTAAAAGATTGAGAAAAAATAATGGCCAAAAGGATACCAATTACATTAGCGATATGTCTGTATAAGAAGGTGGAATAGCCCTCGGACCCCACAGCATGGCTGGGTTTGCGTTTTGTAATACTGAAGTTATGGCATCAACAGTAAAATACTTTGAGAATAGAACAAGCCGCTTTAAAAACAATATCATGTGGTAAATTAAAAGGTGGTATTTTGTTACTGTCGACTGTACCCCATTTTATGAAAATTCAAAAACCGACTGAATACCCACTCGCGATAACAATTAATCAGCAAATCGTTGGCAATGTCATGGCCCGTGCAACTACGTCTATCGCGCCGTTACAAAAAAATTGTAAAAAAAGGGTCTAAAATACAATTTATTTATTTATTTATTTATTTATTTCAAAATTGATTTTACAGGCAATCACAACCCAATTACAAAATCAAAGCGCAAAACGAAAAACAAAAATCAGGGAGAATGGTGGGATGAAGCAGTTTTGTACAGACAGTTTCCAACTGTAGAAAGTGGTGAACGGACTCAAATTGTTTTCATTACTAAAGTTGGGAAGTGAATGGTGCCACACACGCTTCCGGTATTCGGTTCGAGCAGTGGGCGGGCACACCAAAAATTACATTTTTTCTAGTACAGACAGAGGGTACGTGGAGACATAACCTTTTCAACAGTTCGCAACACTGAATTCTGTTGTGAATAAGTTTATACATGAAATTCAAGCCAAGGCATAAGCGAAATTGTCTTAAAGTAGGAATTTGGAATTCCTTGCAGAGTTCTTCATTCATAAAGTTGTTCCGATTTAAAGAGCATTTGTAGCACAGAAATCGAATTAGATTTCTTTTTAACGCTCTCAATCTCATCTATCATATAATGCTGTGATGGGTTCCAGATAATAGAACCATAATATAGAATACTTCTGACAACTGCATTGTAAATAGTAATAATGGTCTTCGCATCGTTAATGAAAAAAAGAGATCTCTTCAAGAACCCGAGCATCTTTAATGCTTTCTTGACAGTGCTGGTAATATGAGCAGTGAACAGGCAGTTAGATTTAGCAAAACGTCAAGATCATTAACAGAGGAGACTCTTTTAATAGAAACGCTGCCAATAGTATAGTTATGCAAATGGGGGTGGAGGGTCCTGTAGGAATGAAAAGTAATAATGTGACATTTCTCAACATTTAAATTTAGGTCCCACTTTGAGCTCCAGACTAACAAACAGTCAACTGCGTTTTGTAGTTTTGTAAAGTCGGCATCAGATCTAATTTTGCAATACAGCTTTAAATCGTCAGCATAGAACAAAAAAGGAACACCACTATGTGACAGCATTTCAGCCAAATCATTAATAAAAATAATGAAAAACAGCGGACCAAGAGCCGACAGTTCCCAAGCACAATTTTTTATAAAAATAATAAGGGGAATGTTGTCCGGGCCTTTAGCCTTATCAATTTTACAGTTTAGCATTTGAATATAAACTTCTTGCCTCGTAATATTGATACTGCTTAGTGTCTCTACATTAGCACTGGCATTATCTTGAGATATGGTCACAAAGTCAATATCAGTATTTGAGGTGGTGTACACACTGGAGAAGTGCTCACTAAAAACATTAACTTGTTCATTCACGTCATGAAAATTTACATTATCTTTCTGCAGTACACTGATAAACTTCTGGTTTGATTTAAAATTTTTCACATACTTCCAGAAGGGTTTTGGATTGTTATTGTTCTTGAAATTACTATACATGTCCTTTAAGTAACTTTTTCTTCGACAAGCAACTTTCTGCTTTACATGTTTTTGTAGAGCGGAAAATTCGTTGTAAATGATGTGACACTTAGTTTTAAGGTACCACCTTCGTCTAACGGACCTCTTTTGTTTAATAAGACGAATAGTATCCTGATCGAAAAAAAACGGGAAAGGGTCTTTTCAAGCGGGATTTTTTAGGTACAACATTGTTAATAATTTTGTCCAGCTGTGAATAAAAAAGCGACCAATTAAGATCAACATGATCATCAGATGAAAATGTTTCAGACCAGTTAACACTGGATAAAAGAGACAAAATTAGACAAAAAATATTGAATGGTGATGGGGCATTCAGAATCGAGCAACAATGCTTGTCAGTGCTTAGATAACGTAAAATTCGGTGAAGGGGATCGACTGCGCAATAGATGCTACAACGATATTTTTTTATGTTTCGTTAATATTTCCATGATTTAAAAAGTGCGAGCCAATAACTTTTAGATATTGGTCCACTATTTAAAAAAAAAAAGCATTGTTAGACCATTATTTCTTCCAGGCCAAAAACTAGAAAAGCTGGTATTCATTTCAAATAAAAGAATGCATTTTGCTAACGTAAACAATCCTTATAAGTTAGAAAGCATAAATACAGCATTAAATAAAAAATAACCGGGGGGGGGGGGGGAAGGGCACTTTAAATATGACAATACAAACGTTTCAGGGATAAATTCACCAAAATATACAAAAAAATCCAATAAAAATTTGTTTACTTCAACGTCATACAATCATGGATGCGAAAAGCACAAACAAAATTTTTAACCTATTAAAGAATAAAAAATTTAGTCTAAAACCCAGCTGGTTTTTTTGTAAACCATTGTTTTCCAGATTTGGTTTGTAGCCACTTGTAAAGTTGTCGGGCGGGTGCTATCTACTTATACAATGGTGTCCAAAGGAGCTAGTTGTGAGTTTAAATTTTCCTACCTGGGTGACGCCTCGCCATGGCATTTCACTATGGCATATTCCTTTACAATATACTATGGGAAATAAAAATACGTTTTGCAACAGGTTTTATTACTGGCAACAAGAGTCAACAAACACACACGGAGTTTCATTCATCGCATACTCCGGCAATGAGTTTCTGGCAGTTCTGGTCGGGGAGGATTTAGGATGTTTATCATTCCCGCGCAAAGTGCGGCCCTCTACAGTTCTAACTGTGAGCTGCCAGAGGTAAAACTGCGGGATGTGTACTCCATGTTTGGTTCATGGACGAAAAGTCCTACTCCGTATTGAACAGGACGGAATGCCAAATGGGCTCGAGAAGGGGTAAATAGACACGGATGCAAACCTATTTACGTTGCCTTTTGGACTTAGGCAGTGTAGCATGGCTCAGCGATAGGACTTGGACCTTTGGTTTCAAAGGTCGTGGCTTCAATTCCCCGCTCAGGCAGTCTGACATTTAAGTCCAAAAGGCAACGCAAATAGGTCTGCATCCGTATTTAGTTAACTCTACACAGTATTCCACGCTCAACTCAGTTCATTACAAAAGCGAATAACGTTCCATTTTAAGCCCAAAAAAGAAAAAAAAAATGTCCAAACTGCGGTTTGAATTCATTCAGAAACAAACATAACTCGTGAAAAACACATCCGTAAAGTCCATCGTGACCACTTGAATTACAAGAACCTGTTTAAAAAGCAATCTCTGACGCAAAAAAATAAGTACTGCCAGCACAAAATGATTAAAACAAATATATAAGACTGCCGTAAATGGGTGCACGGGTATAGCTGCGAGCCATGAGGGCTTACAGCAAAATAAAGAACAGTGACTGCCCCACAGATACGACACGTGTAACACCATCTAGCGCTTCAAATTTGAAGCCTCGTTTCGGCAACGCGTCGGGGCGATGACGTAACACTTCGCACTTCATTCGCCAGATGTCACTAGCAGAGTGAAATTGAAACGGCAAAAATAAGCTAAATAAATAAATCATAAGATAAAGCGTTAATTTATAAAAAAAAAAAAAAAAGTCAGTATTTAGGATTGGCTTTATTGGAACACACTAGTCTGAGAAAGAAAGAAGAAAAAAAAACATTCTCAACTCGGACTCGAACTGTATATCATTAACGTTGCTTGTTCGATTTGTTCTGTAAACGTGCCGACGCGGCTGCTCGCGGTCCCACTGCGCATGCGTACGCATTTATTACGCGGACCTTCTATAATAATTATAATTATACCTCGTTTCTCGCGGGCGATCTCTGCGCCTACTGGCGAATCTAGTGCGAAGCATGACTCAGCCAAAAAAAAATGAGGCTTAAACTTTGCCGTAACTGTGCGGGGTAGGGTTCTTTAATCTGTGCACTAGGGTGTCAGATTTCATAGGCGTCTTGGACCAATCATCTCTGGCTTCTTACAGACCCGGGTTCGATCCTGGCAAAGGGAAGTGTTTATGTACGGGTCTTTATCCAGTTGTTTCCCGCCCGTTGTACGAGGGTTTTCTCCGGGTTCTCCGGTTTCTTCCACTAAACATCTGCCTCTTGGGCCTTTAAAAAGCTGTAAGCTTACACTGTGAAAATGATGTGTACCAACAGTACACATCAATGTGTACTTTCTCAGCCTCCAAACGAACTGTGTACTGAGAGTACACACAATCTGTGTACTGGTAGTACACAAGCTGTGACGAGAATGTTTACTCTCAGTCCACAAACTGTGTACTGCCAGTACACAACTCGTGTGGCAGCTGATAAAGTACACATTCATGTGTATTGTCAGTACACATCGTCTTCAGAGTGTTGTTGGCCGATACTTTCTATTCTTTTCTTTTCTATTCTAAACAGTGTTTTAAGTGAAATTGAGGAAACTAAGGGACTGCTTACCCGGAGAAAACTAACGTTAATTCGACTTGATAACGACCCAAAGAGGTACACTAACAAATTTAATAATTTCTTCAGAAATACTAGCACGAATTTGGCAAGTAAAATTAACCAGTAGTAAATAAACGCCTTCTACTAATAAACATTCCTGTATTGTTGTCCCTGTTTATAAAGCTTGAAATCAATAATCTTGTTTACTCCCTTGCGCCTGGAAAAAGAACAGGGTTTGCTGGCAGTACTAAAGAATAGGACCTATCTTTCTTCATTTCTTCAATCTGTCGTTCACTAATTGAGTTTTTTCCACAAACTTTGAGGCACGCTGTTGTGCTTTCTATTTTTCATAAAGGAAGCCGTAAAGATCATATTAATTACCGACCCGTAGCATTATTTTCAAAACTACTCGAAAAACCACGAAAAAAAGACTTAATGATATTCTGAGAAAAATTAAAAAACCTCTTCCAATAACAACCAGTATACGGTTTTCGAAAATATTATTGACTGAAGATGCTATCCATAATTTTCTTATGAAAACTTATTTGCTGCTCTGGATTCAAACAGTGTTGTTGTAGGTATTTTTTTAGACTTGATGAAAGCATGGCACTATTAACCACAATAGAGACTTGCAGAAATTAGGTATGACCACTTATCAAACATGTCACAATGCACAAAAATTGACAATCCTTTTAGTAACCACACTTGAGAGCCTTCAGGAGTAACTCAAGGATCACTCTTAGAGCCACTCCTCTTTCTGATTTATTTCAATTAATAATTAATAATATGTAGTTTATTACGACGGCTCAAAGTTCATGGTGAACTTGTGTGTGTAGTAAAAGACAGGTACAATAGATTAGCACATGATATTGAACACAATATTTGTGGACAATCCTATTATGAAGATAAATCCATAGGAGGCATCAGAAACAAAAATAAACGCAACGTAACAGTTTAAATACTACAGGAAATCATAATCACTAAATGCCCACTTGCACATTCATTTATGTATATATTATAAATATTATATTATAATGTTATATGATAAATATCTACATAATAATTCTGGATCCCGGCTGAGCTGATAAAAGGAAAAGGAAAGTTAAAGGAAAACCGGAAGGACAACAATCACTTTAATCGCTACTCATTGTTTTCGTGTACGTGTAATGTTTTTGCTACGGTGGCTAACAATTCCTGGCGATTGAAAACTATCGTCCAAACCGTTGATTGTTGATGGGTAAAATGAATCTATGTTTCAGCTAAATGCGTAGAGTTTTAAATCAAACTAAGCTACGGTGTGCGAAAATGGGAGTGGGAGTGGGGACTTGAGAGTGGGAGTGAGGGGGTGGCCGGGAGTGGCCGGGAGGGGGGGGGGAGGGGGTTCTTTAATTTAATTTAATGACCGGCCCTGCGCGTAGCACGGGTTTCGTAGTATATATATATATATATATACATATATTGAATCAGTTCGTAGGAAATCTGGGCATTGCTTAATCGATTTCTTGATTGCTGTGTAGAAGTGGTCGAATAGATTATTTTTAATCTCATTGGAACAGTTCAACAGGGATTTCATTAAATGTAGTTGGATATTTATAATTTAAAATACTCATTCTAGAATTATATCTTTTGCTGCTGACACTGCACTTCTTTGCTGTTGACAAAAATAAAGAACAAGTCTCCATAAATTCTGAACATCACCTCGTTTTGATCAGAGACTGGTTCATCGAAACTCACTAACCTTAAACGTTCCTAAAAGTAATTACGTTAGTTGCATAAATGTTCCATGTTTTAAACCCTGCCATGTGAAGATATTCGACACCTTGGCGTAACCTTCAACATCATGCTAAACTAGAGAAGTCAGAGATGTACTAGAGATGTACAGCTGGGACCAATGCCCATCGAATCTGACGCCCCAGTGCTCGCAGCTACCCGTGCACCCGAAAAATAAGAATTAATTCTCTTTCATCAGTGCAGTCAATCAAACCATCATTCATAGAAACAGCATCGTTATTAAATCTTCGAACCCTTGCATCAAGCTTCACATTTTGGCTGTGATTTCATCATACCATTGTTCCTGTTCAAATTCAAAACTAAACCGTCGGATAAAAATTCATGTTCAAAATTATTCCAACTGACAGCCGTCGGTTCATTTTCCAACCAGCGAAATGCTTCATGCTCTAAGGTATTCGGGATCCAATTACGAAGAAAAAGATGTAGGAAATTAGTTCATATCCCTTTTGGGATACGTTGGGGAGGAATCTTAGATACACGTGCTTCAGGGTCGTTAAGTGCAAACAGTTCAGTGAGCGTGGATTTCAGTGCTGAATTTTTTTTCCAGCTTCATCTGTTTGCTTCCATACTGCCTTTGCCCAAAGAGTAATATTTTCTCCATCCAGTCCGTTCACGTGTATTGTAGTGACTCATCCTGCCTCAGCTCCTGTTAACGTCAATATTGGACGAACTGATGCTGGGACTGTTGACCCAGCATCTTGATTCCCTTGAGCTGAGCCTGGATGACGATCTTAAGTGTGCCCTGCCTCTATTATTGAAATTCAAGTCACTATATTGTTGTGCATGCCGAACTCAAACCAATTGTTAAGCATGCGCTCTGCCTTGCCTTAAGTAATCAAATATTATTAGTCATTCCAAAACCAGCATTCCACCCTAAAACTTCCCGTAAGTAATCTTTGGGCCTTACTATTAGAAATTTGTTCCTTTTCCTCCCCCAATTTCCCCAGTCCGCCACATTTAAACTTTCAAGTCCCTGTCAATCATTGTATCTTACCCATCACATTGTCATAATTAAGAACTGTTTGGCTCAAGTCGTGGCAGGCGAGGCTGTATATAACATCCAACAGTAATGAACCATCAAATATTCAACCCAGCCAAGTCTCTTTATTATCGATTCCCACACACTCTAGATTCATCACGTTAGGGCCGCCCATGTCCCCACATCTCTGTCCCTACATTTTTGGTGCATTTCGGCCAAAACGCTAAAAATTTGAATTTCGAACCCCCAATTTCTCATGCAATGTTGAGGATCTTGGAGTCATAAAAATGAAGTTGTCAGGGTTGTTAGGAGAAGCCAAATCCCTCCAATCCCCTGTCCTGTACCCGTTTAGGGCAGTGTATAAGTTTTTATAAAAACAATAGACGAAGACACGCCACGTTACCCGCTTCGTGCAACAAAAGCGAGGCTGGAAGCATCCAGATTCACGACTGTGACGCCATCAACTGTTTTGGACGATATAAAAGGGAGTGAACAAGCCACAACAGAAAATTCGCCACTTACCGTTTCTCTGGACGACTGTTTTGACCGTTCTGTTGCTTTAAAAGCTCTGGATCAGCGTGAAGAAGTGAATCCATTCCCAATTTCAAGTCCTTTTTACGTGGATTACAGTAGCAGGTTCCTGCAGTATCAGCCAGAGAGTTCACCAACAACCAATGTTTATTTCCATTCATCACCAGTTAGCCCTGGGCCTTCAGGACGTATGGCTAGAAACGAAGGTTTGATTCTACCCAGGAGGGAAACTGAGGCTCGTTCTGTCCATGGTTCACCATCACATGTTTCAAGCAGCAAAAGTAGTGGAAAACGACAGATGACAAGGAAAGCTTGTAAGAAAATTACGTCAAATCCAGTTCATTCTACTCCAGTTTTCAACCAGTCCTGGTCCAGCAGTAGTAAGCCATTGGAGAGGATATCTGCAGCTCAATTGGATGAAGATGGCAGGCAAGCTGACATTAAAAGAAATGACGATTTTAGACGTAAGCTGTTACAGAAGAAGATTCGAGAGGAAGAATTAAGCAGTGTACCTGAGCCATGTTCTGCACCTGTTCAGCGTTTACTCCCTCGAAGACAGCAGCTTTTAAACAAACCAATTCTTGGCCAACCTGAATCTGAAGGAAGTTATCTCCCGAGCACAACTTCGTCAGCTGCCAGAAGTTTTGAGTCTGACCAGTATTCCATCGATTCTAGAGAAGAAGAAATGGAGTTAGACGATGTTACTTCAAATTTGTCGTCAGACCAGCTGAAGTTTTTATTGAAGTCCTTACCATCAATCCTAGCCAGGAGTTTAGCTGAACATCGTCATTCAGACCCCCTGAAGAATTCCAGAAGAGAACCAGTAACTCCTCCTATGCGTCTGTCAGCCCCTGCAGAAGTTTTAGCAGCAACTCGTGGGTTTGTCACTGACCCTGCTTCATCGTGTGGCAGTGTTGTGCCCATGCAGAAGTCACGACGGCCCAGAACGTCGAGCATTACTAGTTCCTCAACTGAAAAGGAGCAGGAAATTAGATGCAAAGATTGGGTTAAAAACGTAAGTTCAGAAAACATCAATTTAGCATCACTTAAGGCTGTAAGCTTACCTGATCCTTCAGAAGTGCATGTTTTGGGCGATGGTTTTCCATTTAGTGATTCTCAGTTACAAATGATTGAAAATAGTGGACCAAAAGGTAAATCTTTAACTGTTAAGGTTCCTTTAGCAAAGAATACTATCCCTAAACAACTCGTTGAATCAGTTGAGTTACAGTCTAATGTGTTGCCAGGCCAGTCAAAAGTTAATCTAGATTTAGAGGTGCGTAACGGCTCTAAATTAAAAACAAATCCTAAACTTTTAAGGACTCATTCGAGTTCTTGCAGTAGCAAAGCCAGTTCAGGAGTTTCTTGCTCTAAGTCTTGTAAGGATAGATATGAGGCTTTGGAAAATAAATTGGATCAGGTTGAGAAAATGTCAAAGGCTGTAATGGAGTTGCACATTAATAAAAAAAATGAGAGTTTGGTTAAACCTTTAAAAGTTGACCGAATTTTGCCACCTTACACTCAATTTCAAACTTATCCTTTGCATGTTCAAGACCAGCCTTTTTCAGATTCCAATCCACCAAATTTTCCAACCTGCACTGATCAGAATTTGGGTAATGTTCCTTTTTCTACAGCTACACCTGTGAACAGAGGGATAGACATTAAAGTTAAGGCTTTAGATTTACCTAAATTTAGTGGGCTAGCATCTTCCACTCCAGCATATGTGTTCCTGACTGATCTGTCTAAGATTAAGCAAGTGAAAGGTTATTCTGATGAGGAATTTTTAACTTGTTGCATTCCTTTAACATTAACAGAGGAAGCTTATAGATGGTTTTACCAGCACCCACCCTTTTCATCTTACAGGGAATTTTGTACAGCTTTTAAAAACACCTTTCACCCTCCTTCTAAAAATAGACGTTTAGTCGCAACATTACGTCAGACAGTTCAGGGGTCGAATGAAAATTTCCAGACTTTTTTTCGAAGATGTGAGGCAATTACTTCACAACTTGATGATAGTTACTCTGTTGAGGAACTTATCGAAATCATCAAAGAAAATCTGTCTGAAAGGTTTCAACCTTATGCTTGTCAGAGGGATTTTTCAAACTTGGTCGAATTTTACAACTATGCGACAAGAATGGAAACATACTTAGCTTCAAAAACTGGCCATAATTTATCCGTTGACGCACCAATACCTACTTTGACTAACCCGAACGTGTCTGTAAACAATCAACGCCGTTCTGCCAATTCTGTACAGGTCCCTGTAGTGTCTTCACCTGCAGCGGCGGCACCTGCAACAGAGAAAATTTTGTCAGTTGCATAACACTGCTAATCATGACATAAGTTCCTGTTTACAAACTAAACAATTAGTTGAGGCTGTTAGGGCAGGCAATTTTTCTATTCCCAAGTTAGTTGCAGATTTAACTAGTTCTCAACCAGCAACTGTTGCCACTGCTCAAACTAAACAGAACGATCAGCAGCTTAAAACTCAGCCTAAATCATTATTTTCTGGTTTAGACAAAGCCAGACGACAGGCAGTAGTTTGTAATGAATGCTTTAAATCTGGGCATTTAGCTAAAAATTGTTGGATGAAGCATCCTGAGCTTCGCCCAGCTTGGGCTTCAAACACTGTCAACACTAATGTGAGCCAGCTCTCACAGACAACTCAGGGGTTAAATCCAAATGCTCCCCCTTACCCAAAATAATCAGGCGACAACTTCAATCTGGCTTTGCAGTGCCGTCGCCACAAGATCATTGGTACGGTGGCCAGTTACCTGACGACCCTCATCGAATACCCAGAGGGATAAGGGCTGAGC
>JAHWFP010028752.1:0-62616 GCA_023313725.1 Lithobius niger
AACCGCAGCCGAGTATTTGACTTTGCTTGCTTCGCTAGCTCGGCCGAAAATGGGAGTTCAGAAACGACCAGTAGTTAAAATGTTTCTTCACGAAGGAATCTTTCTCCCAGCCACGGATTGATAAGACTGCCCGCGTTTGACCAAAACATGTCGTGGACGGCCATGTACGTTGCGCTGTTACCACGGTAACAAAACTACCCTTTTTCCCATTGTTCTTTAACTCGCAACCGGCTTCTAGCTAGCGATTCTATTACAGAAATGCACCCCACATTGGGATTTACAGAGGCTCGGCTTTTTTTTTTTGCACCGGTTCTTTGTCTAGCGCTTCACTTCAACGATTTTTTTTTAAACCTCTCAAACTTAAATTGGTGTGCTTATATATCCCTCATCCAACAACGATTTAAATAAACACGTACTATCACGCCACATTTCAAGCATACTTGTACACTCCTAGAACACGACAGGATGTTATTACAGCACAATGCCAGTCAACTACGAGCACACAACGAAAAAGAATACTGACCTACAATACTTCACCACCCACAAAATGGAACGTAATTGCCGCAGCAATGAATAGACGACAACAAAACCCAACTGACCATGAAAAATGCAATGCAATGCAGCGCAATTACTGTGCGGGTCAGTAGATTTGAAAGCGAAAGCCAAATCGTTGGGCCTAACAGAAAAACTTGACACACATTTATACTCTTCTTTTGTTTTTCGATAATTTCAGAAGATGATACGAAATGTTCAGTCTTTTTCAGCCTAATCCATTTTTTTTTCAGTTTTTTTTTTTTGCAGTACAAGCCTAGCATTACTGACTTCCTTTCAAGAAAATTGGACTCCTTCACTACTATAATCAACTTAGAAAATGGCTCCGTAATGTGAATAACAACTGGCTCTTGTCTCCAGCTCTTGTGCGCAGACGCAATTTGACTCCAAATTGCGCTCCCGTCATCCAGAGATCGTAATTTGAGTAATTAATATTCGGCGGCAGTTAGCGTAATTCCCCCACGGTGTTGAACGTATAATCTCGTCATTTTCACGGAACGTGTATAATAGCCTTAATTTGTCCAACTATGCAGCACTAAATTTAAAGAACTTTAGACTGACGTTCTGGAACAATGACACACGAGTAAAGCTGCACGTTTTAGAAATCCGTTAACTGCAGCCTTGCTTTTTTGCACGAGACCAAAAGAAAGTACCAGCGTAGATTACGAAGTTAAAGTCATGTCGCCACCAAATTTACATCTGCTGCGTCTAGCCCTATTGCGTTCTCTCTCGCAGCAAGCGAAGGAATGCACAAAGAAATGGCTTTAAACACAATAAACAAGCCACATGCCTCCTCAATTATTGAGCAAAAATTTGGGACGTCCTCGTGCACCTGGGAGCAAGCTTTAACGATTAACGATATTACTGTCACTCGATGGCGCCAGGGTATTTTTCTTTATATTCTACCGTGGCGCCATCGAGTGGCATTAATAGCTTGCTTCCAGGTGCACAAGGACGTACCAAATTTTTACTCAATAATTCAGAAGGCTCGTGGCTTGTTTGTTGTGTTAAAAGATATTTCTTTGTGTATTCCTTTACTGGCTGCGTGCAAGTGCTAGAGAGAACTAGATAGCGCTCCATGGCGCTAGATGCTCCAAACTTTCGTTTGGTGGCAACCCGCCCTTTAACTGGATAGCGAATCTTACATCTTCCAAGGCTATAGAGCAGTGACACGACGTAGTATTACTGTCTATAACTCTATGCTGGAGCCTTAACGGGTTAGCTGCAAGGGGCACTGCAGAGAGAAACAGAAGGGCGTCATACTGAAGCCGATGCTGTGAAGAGTGATTTCTTAGACCTAAAACGTGAGATTTTTGTTGTTGGAGAAAGCAACGTTATTTTAAGCCTATAAGAAATCCGCTCTTCCGTTGTTTTTCCCTCCATTTTTATGTAGTGCACCTTGTAGTTATGCCCTCCAAAACTCATTTTGGTGCCAATCTGGTGCCAATATGGCGGCAAATGTCACTGCTCTATACGGGCCCTGGCGTAGTTGCGGTTGTAACGCCTTTGCTAATCAGGGTTTCAAAACAAATTTTGTTTCCCTCTTCAGTGGCCGATATTTGCCCCAAAATACCTTTTTTCTGCCCTAAAAAATTTCAGAGGAACTATTAAAACAGTTGGAATAAATTGGAAGTATGTAGTAATTCTGAATTTTCACTTCAAAATGCGGCGACCGGAAATGGAATGACGGTAAAACAGTTACTCCACTTCACGCGGCAACGAAATCAAAGTATAAGGCACGTGACGAATCGAATCCCTACACATCTGGCAGACATTTTGCAGCCGAGACAAATTTCCCACTTTTAATTTTTTTTCCCTCTGAACTGGTTACTTTCCCTAGAAGTGGAAATTTTTCCCACTTGTAGAAAACCTGGATGCTTTACATGCGAAACGCGAAGGCATGAAAGGGCCTCGCGTAGGATTGGAACAGATAAGATACGATATCTACAGCAATAGGTATTTGTATCTGAAAAAAGGACCTACTCTCTGTTTATTGTAACCACATCCCTCCTTAGCAATATTTTGTTGATTCCGCTTCGAATTCCATTGTTTCTTTCACTTTTTTTTTGAGATGACATTGGTTTGGCGTCCTCGTCAACGTTCCAGTTTACACCGATATTGTACAACGAACGCGTAACTCAGAAGGTAGAACTTGCTGTTGATCAGTGACGGCGTCAGGACTGAATTGTTTGGGGGGGGGGGACCGACAGAGGACACATCTGGAAACAGAGTGGCCCAAATTACTTTTTTTCAAGGCAGCCGCATTAGGCACTTTTAGTCCGTTTAATTCAACTGAACGTCACGTATGCTTAAATGCAGGCCATTTTTTTTTAAAGTGTGCCCCATAACACACAACATTGGACTACACATATTGAAAAGTTGCTACACAAATAAATAACTGAATAAATAAAATAAAATAAAATAAAATAAAGTAAAATAAAATAAAAGCCTGTTTGATGCATCTGACCTGTTTGGAGTGTCTACATGTGTAATTGTGTATTGTGTAACTAGTAGCCATGGTAACGAAGAGAAGTTGGAGATAATTGTCGCGTGATTCGAATGCGTTTGTGGCAAGAAGAAAGCAATACTGCAGAAGAAAATGGCGGATGTTTTCTAAATCTATATATATATTTGTTTGTTTGTTTGCGTGTGTGTCCGCAGTGGTAATTTCGATAATCCTTATACTATTGAATCCGCAATGGGAATCTCGATGATCTTTATTCTAAGATCCGCAGCGAGAATTTCGGTAGCCTAGTCTTAAATCTTTTGTTTGTTTGTGTGTCTTTCATTAGAATTGTCTGTAATAAGTAACAATTCCAACTGTGTTTTCAACAAAGAGGCACAGTACTGATGACGCCATGTTTTTTTTTCTAGTCACAAAATTTTCGTGCAAACGGGATCTAGGTCTCTATTCTCTGAACCCTTGATCTAAATAATCTCATGAATGCTTGGGCGACTGTTTATGGGAAATCACAGTATTTTCATGCAAACGGGAAGCTACAACAACGCTCTATAGAGCAGCGTCAAGTGACGTCATATTGGCTACGAGACACCATTTGGAGGTAATAGCTACAAGGTGCACTAGATTAAAATGTAACGGGAAAACGGCACTTCTAGTCAAGACAGTGCTTTGAGAGCGGGTTTCTTAGGCTTAAAAGAACGTTGTTTTCTCCAACAACAAAAATCGCGTGTTATAGGCTTAAGAAATCCAGTCTAATAGCATTGGCTTCAATAAGACGATCTTCTTTTCTCTCTCCAGTGCTCCTTGCAGCTAACCCAGTTACTGGCTCCACCATAGAGTTACACACAATAATACTACGTCGTGTCACTGCCCTATAAAACCGGCCCTATACGAGGGGCTGCCCTAGTACTTCACACACGATGGTTTGCTTACGATTCGGCAAACCTAAATAGGTGCCATGTTGAAACTTGAATTTCTGTCGTGAAGGCGATGTTTTCTACTGTCATTTGATCACCGATGGACGTTTGTCTTTGTGCGAGAACATGCCAATTTTGGAAATACATAGAAATGACTACATTTTAAAGCGATTTTTAAAATTCTTGTACTTATAACGCAGTTCTTTGTTTACGTTTTGGTGCATTCCTTTAGGGGGGAACCGGTAGCTCATTTTTGAGAAATAACGTTAGGCTAGCAAATGGCTTTCGGCGAGCCAGAAGGAATTGTTGCATAAATGCAGCCAGCTACTTTATATAAATTCAGAGTATATAGGCTACTCGTTTTGAGAAAAGCAAAGGAAAAAGAAAAGTGAGTTGCGTGTAGGAGAATACATAATTTTGTCTAATGGCTGCCTTTAGAGTTATTACCATTTCAATACTCCATCTAACTCAATATTCTTATTATGCCGTCAGCGAGAAACAAACTGACATCGGGTTAGGAAAAAACCGGTTGTTTGTAACACACGTCTCACGAGGTTCTTCGGAACAAAATCTAATAATTACAATCATCAGCTTGACCAATTATTTTCTGGTTCTACTGACAGGTAATTGTTGGCTGACTGACCAAAGAGTGGAAAGCGACACTGACAGAATGTGAAACGAACAAATTCATGGCAGTTACCTTGAATTTTTTTTTTTTTTGTTTGGTTTAGTCCAGTATTACATTTTTTGCAGAGATCAGGAAGCAGATCTCGTGTATTCCTCTTGTTCGGCCAATAGGATTGTTGCTTAAAGGTCACCAACTTACGATTTTCCCATCAGACAGAACAATTTAATATGAAGGGGGGGGGGGCGTCGAGTTCCCAGTTTTTCATTATTTTTGCTCTTTTTGGAAACATTCCGTGGTATTCTCCCACTTTTTCTCCTTTTTCGGTTGTGGTTCTTACTTTTTTTACACGATAGTATTCTTCTTATTCTTGTTCAAGTTCATTGCCAGCTGCTAAAAAATTGAAATAGGACCTGCTGTTTGCTATTATTTTTTTATTTTTTTTATTTTATCATTCAAGGTGTCCGAGTGGTTCCAGCTTGGAACTCATTGCCGGAAATCACTGTCAAGGTCCCTTCGGTCAGCTCCTTCGGGAGACTTTTAGAGGGAGCCAAAACCTGGGTCAGTTCCTGCTTCGACCAGAATTCTGCTGGTTTTAATACAAGTGGTCAACAGGCCCTCAACTGACCGGTCACGCTCTATTTGCACGACAAGTGCTTTATTATTTTTATACGAATAACCGCCTAATTTTGCCTCAACGCAAACTTTAACTTTTGCGAAAATTTGGTTCATTACCCTATACAGTCTAATTTTCATTTAAAATAAGCAAAGAAGCGGAGAGATTGTGACGGTATTGTGCAGTTTTCAACTTATGACATTTAGATAATGTTTGGCAATGCTTGACGTTCAAATAATCCATTTTAAATGTTTTATTGCCATGGAGTCCGACGTTGCTTAACTTTTAAGGTCAAACGTTGTTATGAACGCTTTTATCTTGCTTCTTTCTTGTTCTACGAGGGTTGTAAAAAAACAAATGATTGACTAAACGTTTAAGGTGGAATTTTTTTAATTGATTAACGAGTCAAATTTCTTCGACTGTGCAGGAAACGGTGTTTAGCGATGTATTTAGAGTGAAAGTACACTATTTTGGAATTTTTGGTTGAGGTTTAATCAGTGATGGGTGTAGGAATTTACAGTGTGGGGCGGGGGGGGGGGGGGGGGGGCAGTGGCTGACCAGATGTTACAAATTACATGTAGGTTAATATGTGCTAGTATAGTAGCATACATGTAATTTGTAACATCTTGGCAGCCACTGCTGCTCTTCCCCCCCCCCTATAAATTCTTACATCCACCACCGATTAAACTTTAACCAAAAATTCCGACGTTGTGTACCATCAGTCTAAATCCATCACAAAACAACCTTTCCTACACAGTCGCAGAAATCTGACTCGTCAACCAATTTTAAAAAATCCACCTTAAAGTTTAGTCAATTAATTTTTTTTTTTACAACCCTAGTACAATAATTATGTAAGAAGCAAGATAAGAGTATTCATAACAACTTTTGACCTTAAAAAGTAAGCAAAGTTGGACTCCATGGCAATAAAACATCTAAAGTGGATTATTTGAAATTTGAATGTCAAGCATTGGCAAACATATCTGAATGTCACAAGTTGAAAACTGCACAACCGATCATACCGCAATGTTTTCGAATTATCGTACCGCCCCCTCGTGTACTGCGTAGGGGTGGCACGGTTATCGGTAATTCGATAATGTCGCGATAAAAATTTTCGTCGATTTTCGTATCGTATCTTTTCCGATTTATCGAATCATCGTGATCACACCCCGATGCTTAAATTGTCATATCTCAGGAACCGTAATAGCTGGAAACAAGCGGTTTGCGGCGTTGCATGTGAAATTACAGGGCTCTTCAACCAAGTTTGCTGTACTGTTGCTTATCACTTTTGCTGCTTGGAGAGTTATTTTAATACAAACAATATTTAAGCATTAAGTTGTAGCACGACAGCTAAATTGTTTCTACATGGTGAGGCTATAATGGACAACGGCAAGAGCATTTTCATGTCTACTGGCCAAATGGCGTGTTCACCCCCGTGTGAGAAAGTGCATATACGTCGCAGAAAGTTCCGGGCGGTTTCAGAAAATAATCGCTGTCAATTTTTTTTTACCGTAAGCCGCACTTTTTTCGATATATGCGGAAACAACGATATTTTGGCTAAATACTTGACCAATTTTGACGTTCAAATACACCATTTTAATCCTTTCTTCACCAGTTTTTGAATGATGCATACCACAAGTCACTAGTTCCTCCCATTCTGACGCTATTTATAAAAAAAAAAAACATTTAACTTACATTTTTAAACAAACGTGGCATGCAAATGCATAAAAAAAAAAATAAGATCGGGGGGGGGGGGGATCTGATGGTACTTTGAAAGTGTGGGCTGGGCACGTTTGGTAGGTGAGTTTTTGTGAAACTGAGTGTTCTTCCTGCAGGATACAGGATTACAAGGAAATTTTAAAAATCCGTTTTAGTTGCCATGTACGGTTCTTTTTAAAAAAATGTTACTGTGGATAAAGTAATGGGGGAAAAATTAAAGAAAGGTTTTTTAATGAATTTAATGCTTTGCCATGCTTCAAAAAAAATTGTCGCTTCAAAGAGTTTGAAAATATTTCATCCCGATAAAATCGTTAAAATTATCACGATAATCGAAAGTAGCTCGATAAAACAAATTTTGAGGCTGGAATAACCATTTATATTTTTTTAATTAAAAAAAAAAGCTGGGCTTAAGCCTACAGTGCAATCTTTACCAAGGTGAACTCCCAGTGTTATAATGTTCCACAGCTTTCTGCGACGCAGTTTTGTAACGTAAACATTTTTCTGCAGGTTTAATTTTTCAACACCGGAAAAATTCGATTATCGTGATAATTTTAACGATTTTATCGGGATGAAATATTTTTGTATCGTGTCATTCCTAATACTGCTAAACATACCCTATCTTGACAACGATAAACATTTTTTCGATAAGGACTGACATGAGGAAGGGCTATCTGAAGCAAATCTTTTCCGCCATTTCGGCTAGTCAAGCCCGGCATGTCCTACTTTGTCTTCTTCCCTACCCTTCCCTCTGTTCCTCGGTGGGGGAAATGAAGACAGTGGCAGGGTCTTAATGATCGACGTGACCCTCATTCCTGATGGTGTGGGGGTATTATTGATTTTCTTTTAGGGGCCCCCCTCAGAACACCAGCAAAAGCAGGCAGAACCCCTCACTATTTGCTCACAGGCACCGTGTAATTGAGTTATCAGTGCACAACATGTGGTGTTGGTCGTTACGCTGCCTTCCATGCATGGCGAGATAGTAACGGTATTATTGTCTCTTTATGCAATTTGAGAAGCTCACTAATGCAGCAATGGGAATCCCGCAGCAATAATTTAATTTAATATTGACCGTATTATGGATTATTGTCATCGTCCTTTATTGAAAATAGAGGCAACAAAAAAAATTGCGATAAAGAAGTGAGGGTGAAATAAATGAAAGGAAATAACGAGAAAGTAACTACAATAAATAAAAGAAAAAATTCTTCACCACTAATTTCGCTCATTTTCAAAAAGAAGACCCTCCTTAGTCTGGCAAATTTACGACAAAAAAGTCGAACTCTGGTTAGTAGAACAAGATGTAACCGGAGTTCGACTTAGTCCTTTTAAGAAGCCTGGAGAAGCCAGGCGAGTTTTGTCTAAAATTTGCATGACTAAGGAAGGTCTGTTTTTTGAAAATGAGCGAAATTAGTGGTGAAGATTTTATTGGCGATCGTAGTGGCGTAGTAAGTTTCAAAGTTATTCCAGTAATGGATTTTTACGTGATAAAAGAAAATTATATTCACTGGATCGATTCTTCTATTTTTTAACAAAAAAAAAATCCCTACTTTGCACGACGAGAAAATGCCAATGTTGAAAAGTGCCAATGTGATGTTAACTCACTTAAAGGCACATAAATCCCTCCGTTCTGGCCGCTTTACTCTGCGTCACCTACGCTAAAATGTAGTTCAAACGACCGCAGCGCGCATTGCTCTACGACACTAGTTAAACTCATTTCGGGGCCGCGGCAACGTGACACATCGTACGACCAAGTCGCAAACATGAGCGAAGGATTAATTATCCTTCCTCCAGGCCCGCGGCTTACCAGCGATGTGGCGGGAGTTAAATACCGCTCGGACCGAGCCGTTTAAAACAAGCCGAATAACATTCACGCGCCACTACTGACATCTGCATCGTACCCTTAGACCAGCAAAAGAAAGGTAAATCAGTTTATATAAAACTATTTCCGGTAATGTATCGAGTGAAACTGTTAAAATATACCGGAGGGAGTTATGTGCCTTTAATTGACTGCAGTAACCACCAATTGTTAATAATAAATAAATAAATAAATAAACATTATCAATGCAATTGCATTAAAAAAAATTATTTTTTATGATTGATTGACTTTCATCTTATTGTTTAAAAGCAGTTCTTCAGCTAGTCATTGGAAACACAGTAAAATACATACACCAAGCATAACGTTGGAAACTACGTAGACAGTCCCTTTTTTTTCCCGAAGCATATCTCAGTTGGCTTAAAACAACTGCCCCTACTGGGATTCGAACCCAGGACTTTCTGCATATACTACAGGCCGGCATGTTGGGGGTAGACTAGCATTATGAAAATGCGTGATAAAGTCGAAAGAAAGATAACTGTCCCACCCTGGATTCGAACCAAAGACTTCCCACATACGACAGTGTCAATCTAGTATATTGGAAGTCGGCATTCGAATTTCAGTTAGGGAGAAGCTGTCTTTTCTTTCTCAGATTAATGTATCTTGTATTTTCGTAGGGCCGGTCTTTAATGCAGACTGTTGGCATCGTTAATTCATACCCATACACTTTAACACTCGATGATAGATGAAAAATATGGAAATCAATTTAGCATTAACATTTTCGTAAAGTGACGATTTTCTTTAGGTTGTTCGAGAAACGATTTACATTTTTATTCTCATAAGGAGCTCACAAACAATACTTACACTAAAGCATAACCAAAAGGGGTGATATCACAAAAAAACTCCATAAGGATAACGGGACCCGTCATGTTTTCGCCATAGAAAGTAGTGATATCAGTCAAAATGGCTGCCACCAATTTTCCGTCCTAACCTTAATCACTCAATCTTGACTGGCACCTCGGTGATTAACAGTTACGCTTGAGTGATCACGGTTCGGACCACAAACTTGGTGACAGCCATTTTGGCTCGTATATCACTACTTTCTATGGCGAACACTTGATGGGTCCCTTTACCGTTATGGGGTTTTGTATGATTAATTTATCGTAAAAATTTTCGTAAATGTATTATTAAATAACGTCTAATTTGAGCAATATTTGCAGGTGTAGCCCTACGTTCGCTAACTTTTGCAACAGACGGTCAAACATGAGATAAAAAGGCGCTTGTATGTACAATCTGTATTAAAAAAAAAATAACACACATATTTTCGCAAACTAAACTTCCCTGCACCCACTCTCAAAAAAAAATTACTTGCCTCGGAATTTCGAACTCAAGATTAAAACTCGAAAAAAAAATTGCCAGGAACAAGCTTTCGATCCAAACATAACTACAAGTTCCTTACTCACAAGCCTTGCTCCAGTACAGAGCCAATTACAGGAAATTCATGGTCCGACATGTCACCCCTTGAGCACAAAAAAGTGCACAACCAATTTCCCTCTCCGGAAGGTCAAGTGCACAACCAACATGTATACGCTACAATTAGGAATGTTGCCGGTTGGCAATGTCGGGCAGGCCAAGACCTCATTTGCATTAGCATGTCGATCCAGATAAAAAATAAAAATAAGAGTGGCAAGCTCGACGAACAAGTCTAGATTATAATATGGAAATCCGTGAATGGCCTTCTGGGAAGCCATCACGTGACGCCTACCTGTGGAAATATGACTCGATCGGACTGCGAGTCACGGTTTACCACGTTGTTTTATTGATTCCGCAATCAATATTTGTGAAAAATAAATTTAAAACGGGAAGTTGACTAAAGCCGTGTGCGGTTTCTTCGCGTAGGTGGATTTCTTAATCAGAAATCTCCATCCCTAATAGTGGAACTAGGCAGTTCTATTTCACGATTTTGTGAACCTGCATGGCACAAAAATATGTTGGCACTCGTCCACAAAATCATTGAACTCGAGCAACAACCTTTGCAACAACGAATCCCTCTGCTTCTCACCCCTATATCATCGGGAGTGTGGGAGGCGGAGAGAGAGATTATTAACTGGAACAAATTCGTCAACAAATTCGCTTAGTGTTGGTCTTTTGCCGAGACAACTTGCTCAGTCGTTCTGCCAAACTTAATTCCTTTCTCTTGAAACTGCGTTTCCGTTGTTTGTATAGGCAAGAATTTATAAATTCTCCTATTCTTGTGTAGGATCTGGCCGGCAATGTTGAGACGCGTAGCTTCTCACCCGTTTTGAAGCACTCAGTCCTGTTATAACAGTACACTACGACGGGATCGCAACAATAACCGAGGCCGAGGATCCCAGCACCCCACGTGGATCCCAGCCCCCGTTTGCGTTAAATGAAAAGTGGAAGAAAACAAACAAATGTAATAAATTTACTGAAACAAATCAAAAAAACATAACAGATACAAAAATAAAAACGTTCAGCAATTCACACCATTGCAACTGCTGCTTTCCAAACGTTGATTTCATTAAATGACAAAAAGGAAAACAGGAACCGAATATAATTAATTACATGGAACAATTTTTTAAAACAACGCCACCTCAAACGTCAAAAAAATCGTTGAAATTCATGCTAATTACATCATTGCAACCGCTTTCAAAACTAAACGTTGCTTCTTTTCGTTGCGTTTAGCATTGCGTCTTAACGAATATTCTACATAAACTTTCTTCTGGCTAAACGCAACAATGTATTCCACTCGCACTCACCTGCGCTCAACAATGTAGTACGTCGGACTGATAGCTTCAAAACGGGTGAGAAGAAGGATATCGCCCGCTTTCCTCATGCTAGAATCCAACAATAGCTCGGGTGATGCGCGCCCACGACATTGTTAGATCCCAGCACTCGGAAAGCGGGCAATATTCTATCATCTCAGCACGAGAAAGCCTGGTGATATCCTATTTTTACCTACCGATATCCGCATCTCAGCCCTCTTGTAACAATACAAGGATGCAGGAACACAACAATGAACGGGTTCTCAGCACTCGACTCAATAGATCTGTATGCTGACAACAATGAAAAAAGGCCGCCCGCACTCGATTAACAACAATGAAAAATGGCCGTCCGAAGCCGTAATAGAACACAATACGCAAAAGAAAACTTTTTTTTTTCTTTCCGCCTTGCATTGTTGGACTACTCCGTGCACTACATCATGTTTATGTTTATGTTTATGTTTATTGAGCCTAATAGGTCATTACACCATTCGCTCACTCTAAAGCTAAACTTACACTACTTAAACCTACGAACCAGGCAGCCATTTAACAACCAAGCATTACCCGAGCAATCCCGGTCGCACCCTGGAAGCGAGGCAAGCAAGCAGTGAGGCGTTACCTTAAAAAAAAAAAAAAACCCTCGATCTGAAAGTCACCCGAGTCATCACTACATCATTACTGAGTCACGTGCATCTTCATTGTCGGGCAGAGATGCGGACATCGGTAGATAAATAAGTTATCGCCTGCTTCCCTCGTGCAAAGAACTAACAATCGCTCTGGCCTGTGGCCCTCGACATTGTTAGTTCTCAGCACTCGGGAGTCAGGCGATAAGCTATACATCCACTGATTGCAACATCTCAGCCTAATTGGTGGTGACTGTCCGATTCCGAAATAGACCAGCGACAATAACACCAGTATACTATAGCGGAGTCGCTCGCTTCGCTCGCTCATTCCGCGTCGTCTCGCTATGCTTGAGGAGCTTTCATGCTGCAACTCTTGTGCTGCTGACAGACATTCCAACAGTCTGGCCATCCAAGAGCTACGTGCGCGTCGATCCATGCTTCCAGTAATTTCTTTTATTCCAAGAGCATCACAAAATCATGTGCTGATTATTTCGATGCAAACTTATTGTAATTATTGCTCACAGTTCATCTATCACATTCCTAAGCGCGCCTGCATTTCATCTATATCATTCAAAACATACGATTTGTTTGTTTGCACATTTGTACGTGTTCTCCTCCAGAAATCATCCCCTATGAAGGTGAGTGATGAAAGATTGAGAGAGAGCAAAGCGAGACACATATTGAAAAAGTTTACTTTACGTGGAAATCGCTCACTCTGTTTGCTCAACCCAGGCACCACCGTGCTTCAGAAACACGAATGTTTCGCACCCTTTTAAAACCAGGTTTCCATGCATCAAGTCAGTTGATACAAAACCTATTTTAATATCTATGCGTGTTACGTTGCAAAATACGTGTCCGTTTAGCTTATGTTTTGCGTGCATCCTTCTCCAGATCATCTCAGTGCGTAACTAATAGCTTCAACACGATCCATGATTCATGTAATTTCTATGTACTGATTATTTATTGTACTGATTATTTCGACGCAAAATAATTGCAAATGTTGCTCACAGTTCGTTCGTCACATTCCTCAGCATATCTACATTTCTCCTACATCATTCGAAACATACGATTTGTTTGTTTGCACGTTTGTACGTCTTCTCCTCCAAAAATAATCACCTACGAAGACGAGAGATGAAAGATTGATAGAGCAATGCGAAACACACATTGAAGAGGTTAGGTTTACGTGGAAATCGCTCACTTTGCTCGTTCAATCCACGCACCTCCATGCTTCAGAAACACGAATGTTTGATACCGTTTTAAAACCAAATGTATTGTTTTGATTTTTCCATGCATCAAGTCAATTACTGCAAAAGCGATTTTAAGATCTATATATGTGGTGTGTTGCAAAATACGTCGTCCTTTTAGGTTATTTTTTCCGTGTATCCTTTTCCAGATCATCTCTCTTCATTCGAGAAGGTTTTCATGAACAAACTATCACGTCATGAACAAACGTCATGAGGGTTTAAAAAAAACTTTGACGTTACTTTTTCAGCGCTTTTTTTAGCGCTTTTAAGTTCATAATATCAAGTTACAGTGATGAAAATAGGCTTATCCGAAGCACAATTTAATTATCTTTCGTTTGGTCCTACTCCCATCTTTGTAGGTGCTTTGGTTCCAGAGGAGTAGAGGTACAAACAAACAAACAAACAAACACACACACGCACATTATACGTCCCTAATGATGTAGATTGGCTACGAGGCTATCTGGAGAGATAGCTACAAGGGGCACCGGATTAAAATGGAGGGAAAAACAACGGCACTCCTATTCAATGCAGGGCTTTGAAAACGGATTTCTTCGGCTTAAAAAAAATGTTGTTTTCTCCAATCCCTTATCTGTGAGGTTGTAATCGAAAAGAAAAGATTCTACAATTGCTAAACATTTCATCATCTACCAACAAATCGACAAAAATCGCGCAGTATACGCCTAAGAAATCCGATCTAACATTGGTTTCAGTAAGACGCCCTTCTTTTTCCCCTTCATGTTTATCTAGTGCATCTTGTAGCTAGCCCAGTTACTGGCTCCAGCATCTGAGTTACATATAATAATATGACGCTATTGTCACTGATCTGTACTCCTTGGCAAACAAGGGAAATAAGAACTTGCCCCATCACCCAATAACTCAGCCCGTTCTTAATTGTTAAACACGCATTTGGGGATTGTTCCTCGATTCCGAAAGGAAAGTTTGTGGAAATAAGCTCAGCCATCATGACGAGTTCCGAACACTTGTATTCCGAAATCCACTCTGACGGTCTGGTATAGGAAGATGTATTCACCTTTGGTGTAGCAACCACACTTCGAACATTGCACCTTGTACATTGCTGGTCGACGGTAAATTCTGCGGGTGACTTCCTTTACTTTAGCGAAGAATACTCAACTCACCAACTCTTTTATCAGACGGCATTGCTGTTCAGAGTCTTGGCTCACTTACGTATACGAAAACACACAACCGTCGCAACCGTCGGAGACAACAATGAACCTCTAGTTAGAGGTCGCGAGTTAGACGTTGGACCGAAATACAGGCAGTTTCAAAAATCAGAAGGCAACTGAGTAAAATCGTGGCAGAAGGGGGTAGGGTGGGGAGGGCGTCGGGGTAGGGTTGGGAGGGCGTGGGGGTAGGTAAAATCAGAAAAAGTGGTGCTGAGAAATGTGAATTGACCTCGACTTCTTAATAACTCCTTGAAAATCACTACGATTGTAAGGGTTGTTTTTAAAGATGCTTGTGTTCAAAAATGACAGACAGGATTCATCTCGTGGCCTCTTAGATTGATGCCTGGTGGCTATCCACTCGGTTGTTCTTTGCTCGCTGTGCTCGGGTATCATAAAGCCTCGCTTTTCGCCACTGGAATTCGCCACTGGCTGCTTGATCCTCGCAACGACTCTCAAATGTTGCATTCTCGCAGAGGCTATTTATGTTGAAATTCTAACGGGGTGGCGGTGTTATCTTTGCCGGCTCGCAACGGACAGTCAATAATGTCAGTTGAGAAGCCACTGGAAAAAATTGATTTGTCAGGAAGAATTCTTCATCTCATTGTCACTAATTATAAGACTACAAGCACTTACTCAAACCATGTCGGAATTAGCTAATCCGTGTAGCATTGTTATCATGGCAACGACACCTTTTTCCTCGTGATTTTAAAATTCTAGCTGCGAGAATGCCAAGGCGAGTCGTTGCGTAAACGAGCCCTAATTATTTTCATTTTTTTTTTTTGCGAAGAGTTTGTGTGGACGTCAACGGATTAACAACAACAAACAAACAAAAAAAGGTCAGCAAAAAAAACCGCTAAATATATATTTTTTTAACAATTGAATGTGTTAATCAAATGTGTATCTTGTTTTTCCTGTAGTCTGTTGACTACAGAAATTTATCTAGGCTATACTTTGTTCCACATTATGTTTTCAGAAAACTGACTGTATGACGCCACGTTTTCTTCCACTAAGACTGCAAAAAATCCGTAAATATCCCATTCGTAAACTCTAACAGTAACTTTGTTGAGTGTACAAATGTGATATCCACATGTTTTTGCACTCTTAGTGCAAGGAAACGAGTCGTCATCCAGTCAGTTTTCTGAAAACATAATGTGGGACAAAGTATAGTCCTATACTCATGTTTTTTAAGCGTTAAAAACTTCTCCGACATAAGTCCATGCTCCACGATCACTAAGTTGCAATCCCACAACGATTCAGATAAACACACACACACATTAAACCGACTGAGAAAGAAAAAGGCAGACAAATCGAGATGAAACGAAATAGTCTTTGCTGCCCCTCTTGTCTATATTGTGAAAGGCACCATAAAGTCCAAAGCTCCAAGTCGGAATTCGAGCAGCAAGCAATTTGGCCAAAATGGCTCGCCATTTCCCGTTTCCCTTGCCTTCGATTTTTGGCGAAGAGGCTGTTCTCTAACGTGGTTACCCTCCCCCCCCCTTCTCTACGCTCCCCCCCCTCCCCCCACCCGTTTACATCCCATCCAATTTGACGTTTGTTTCGTGGCCCGGAACTAAATTTCTCAAGCCCTAGTGAATAATCCAAAAATCCAGCCATCATGCCAAAGTGTTGACATGTTGTGTACAGTCTGATGGGACGAAGCAACAAATCACAAAACTGTGACGCAGAGAAGGCATTTCATTTATTTCGTTTCGAGATCGTCTACCACGACGTAAATTGTGAGGTGGATTGGCAACCTTTATCATTAATTCACACAGTAGAATAAATATGTTGACCAAACTGATACCAGCATTGCTGTAAAGCAGCGGGTTCGCAAGCAACAAAACGAGCAGTTGCAAGATCTGCATTTGTCTTTATTTAATAAAAAAAATAATAATAAAAAAAAGGGATATTAAAACAATAACAACAAAAAACCGCTAAGGCATAGGCAGTAGGATTAAAGCTGCCTTAAAAAATATCCTTAAACCAGTGAAGCAAGAAATGCACCGACCATGTAAGGCCGGGTACTAGCAAAAAGTAGAAGCAATGCTTGAGCCAAACATCAGGAACCACGCGTCATCTTAAAATTTGTGTTGATGACCACGCATTACATGTTTTTATTTCTTGTTTCAATCATTTTTAGGATTTTTTTAATGCCGTCTTAAATCTGCTCTACAATTTAGTGTTTTTTCCTTAAAAAAAATAGAATTCTTATTCGATGTACTCACTGACATATGACGTGATTCTCTAAATTTTCTAAATTGTAGCCATTATACTACGTATAGAAAATAACAAATTTAATTTAATCTCTCATTAAGCCTTTCAGTCCCACGTCAAATTCCAGGCGTATTTTTTAGGTGAGATTTTTTACGTGAGATTCGAACCGGCATTCAGTTGTTTTTTAGACGAGAACGCTAACCACTGGTCTGTTACTGCTCGCTTTGCTCGGGCGTCCCAGGTGGCCCCTCACAAAGCTCGCGATGGGCCTAGGGACCTGAATTTTCCCCCATCTGTAGCTACGTGTCCCCTTTTGGGCAGGCCAAACCCGAGAGAGTTAAGGTGGATGCATTTTTGTCGTACAAATTTTTGCCAAGTCGGGCGCTGGGCTCGCCATATACGCTAGGACAGAGTCACAATGCTGTTCAACACTCCCAGACCCCTGCACCAGAAACCTGTGTAAACTCCTGGTAACACCGTCCGCAGTAAAAAAAAAAAAAAAAAAAAAAAATGTGTGTGGTCGCGTTCCTTGCTCGTTTTATAAACCCCCACCCCCCCCCCCCCCACCCCCGCCCTTCCCCCTTACTCGTAAAGGAGCAACGAAGGCACACAGCATGAAACAGAAGAGGAACAACGGGAACAAGCAAAGCTTTTATTGCTAATCAGTTTTTATTACCAGACCCCCCAAATTTACCACGAGGCCTCTCCCTACCCCCGAATTTTCACGGCGTTTTACGGATTCCCCTAGGTCAAGTTTCAACAGTTACAGTCAGAATAGAATGGTAAAAAAAAATTCCCAATTTTTCCCCAGAATTCTTACCAAAAAGAGTGCAGAAAACAACAGGAAATTAAACAGAATTGAGCAATTTCTCTTCCAAATTTCTCCCGACTCCAAAATTATTCCAAAAGTCACCGTACTCGCATAGGGCGAAGAAGAATATTTGTGCTACTGTGATGTTTGATTCTATTTTAGGGGCCATATAGCCCAAGGCGAATAGGCCTATACTGTTAAAAGCATGCAAATTACTCCTACCTACTTGCTCCTTTTCATACAAATAAACCGTAGAATGCGCACAAAAAGCGGTCGGGTAAGCCTAGGCGGAATTTGAATAATGAGATTTGAACCGCACAATATTTTCTCGGTCTTGTTGACAATCTTGGAATCCGTGACTACGTTGCCTTTCCCCCCGGCGGCCCCCCCCCCCCCCCCACCCTCCAAATTAAAAAAAAACAAAACACTTTTTTAGTTATAAAAGTCGAAAGACACAACAGTGATAATACCAGGGGATTATTAAAAGCAAATTTTTTTGGGTGAGGGGGGAGGGTTAAAATTTCCGACTGGAAACCATTTTGAGGAATTTTTCTTCTTTTTTCGTTACTTACATTTATTCGAAATTCGTACAACTCCCGGTTTTCCTACTTTAAAAATTAATTTGTACCGGGAACTCAGACTTTTCGCTTGTGGGATTGGGAGGGGGGGGTTCAAACACCCCCACACCCTTCGCATTATTTTCCGCCCTAAGAAGAGAATGATACCGTTAGTGCACATCACTGTGCGCAAACTCAGCCTCAATACGACTTGTGTTTACTTGCGGTAAACATCTACGAAGCCTACTTTTTTATTCAAAAAGTGCACAAGTTGTGTATTGATATGGCACAATTCGTGTGCTGGCTGAGCTAGCAACATAGAGATGGGGACTGACAGTGCAAGTATTTTCTTAGTGTTTCTTAGTATTTCAAGGAACGGCTAAGGTAACATGTTACAACACCATTCAAACTGCGATGTTAGGGTTAATACAGGGGCTCATTTTTCTCTGCTGAGGAAAAAGAGGGATGGGGAGTAATTTTTGTGAAGAATATGAACAACGATACTTTAACTTTCGGTTAATGAAATTGATGATATTCGCCCACACAAGGGCACGTTTATGCAACCACTCGCTTTTGCATTCTCGCAGTTAGAAACTAGAAATCGCCTAAAATTCCAACATGGCGGCGGTTTTATGTCTGCCGCCTCGCAACGAAAACAGCAACTAACGTGAGTTCAGAAGCGTTTGGGAAAATTTCGTCATGAGGAATTCTTTATATTATTGGTACGGATTATGAGACTGCAAGTATTTACTCAAACGATGTCGGATTTAGCTAATCCATCTAGCGTTGTTACCATGGCAATGACACCTTTACCATCGCGATTGAGTTCTAGCTGCGAGAATGCAAAGGCGAGTCGCTGCGTAAACGCGCCCTAAGACGTCGATGAAACGTTGTCTTCTTTCTAAACGTTCGGTACTTGATAAATGGTGAAATCAAGCGCAGGCAAACGAGCGCAACTCTTCAAAAATTAGATTTGGCTAATGAGCTATTCCAAGTTTTATTAACTCCGAGATTAGCCCACCCAAGGTTAGCTTACGCGAGATGTAAACAATATGGCTTTCATAAAATAAAATAAAAAATTAATGTGTGCCGACTTGAGGAGCCAGCAATGACATTCCAAATACTTCCTTTATTTCTTTATCAATCTTCATTGCATTTAACTGTTATTCAACTTTTGAAAAAGGTGTAAACGCAATGAAGATCGAAAATTAAAGGCAATATTTCGCATGTCACAGTTGGCTCATCAATGTGAGAAAAATTCAATTTTTAATGAAGCTGACAGCCTTGTGAAAATACATGACACACTCTCTTTTACACAGATCTTTAGAAAAAGATGGGTTGGCCATTTTTTTTTCCAAAGAGCCCTCTTGTAAAGGTCGACACGGTTCCCACCAAAATACTGAAATCAATTTCCCTGAGTTTTCCAGACTTTCCAGAGTAGATGAAGTCATTTTAAAGGCTATTTACCGTAATTTTAGGAAGGAATTTTTTTTACATGTGCCATGAGGAGTGATACACCCACACGAAAAGGCTCTTTTGAAAAAAAATATGAGTGTAGTTGTGCCACACAATTAAAAGAGGCATTGGTTAGGTCTCACTTCTCGATTCAACTTACAGGTTTCTCGATTTAAAGGAGGTTTACTTGTAAACTTACCGGCGATGCTTATAATTCTTGCACTAGCACAAAATAACATTTAGTATTCACCAGACACACAGTCAACTTCATGTAAATGACAAATGCACATAAAAAGGCAACTTAGAGTGAGCTTACCTGTTACGCTGACTTCCAGGGCGGCTTGAATCGGAACGTTGGTGTTTAAACTAGGGCTGAGGGTAATTTCGCCACTCGAAGAATTTAGCAAAAGTAGGTTGGCTTTGTTTCCTGCGATGAAGCGGTACGTCAAGTTGTCACTGACATCAGCATCAAAAGCAGGCACTCTGCCAATGCTGTCAGTAGGGAAGTGATTCTTGAAATTGTTGAATATGATGCGGAAATCCCGTAGAACAGGGGCGTTGTCGTTCACATCCTGAACCCACACCTCAACATTAACTTCGTTTTGAAGTGGAGGCGAGGCTGCACGAATAACTACATCAAATTTCTTTTTGGGGGATTCGTAGTCCAGCTCTGTGCGGGTCATCAGTTCGGCGGCTCCGCCACGTGCGGTTAAAGAAAAAGCTCCTGCATCAGCACCACCTGCAATGCTGTACAAAATATCAGCATTGCCACCTTCATCAGGATCTACGGCCCTAATCTCACCAACTGTTGTACCTACTGGACTGTTCTCTTGGATGAACAGTTTTATGCGATCCGATTCGAAACGCGGTGGGTTGTCGTTGACGTCATCTACATTGACTGTAATATTCACCGCAGATGACAATGCCGGTGAGCCACGATCAACTGCGTAAGCCATTAACTGGTAAAGTGGGATGGTTTCGCGATCCAGAAGGCGGTCAGTACGAATGATTCCTGACGTGGGGTCTATGTTGAAGAAGCCGTTACCGTCATTGCCACCCATGAACGTATACCGGATACGACCGTTTAATCCTTGATCTTCATCGGAGGCCGAGATCTGCAATATGCTGGTGCCAACCAGGGCATCCTCACGCACATGGCCATTATAGCCTAACTCGGTGAAGACTGGAGGGTTGTCATTTACATCCAATACTGTGATCTCAACGTCGGTCGTGTCCGATAATGGAGGTATACCATGATCTTGGGCTGTGACACTGATCGTATAACCGGCTTTGTTTTCTCGATCAAGCAGTTTTGCAGTTACTATGGCACCGTTAGTGGGATTAATCTGAAACTCGGATACCTCATCCATGGAATAGGTAATACGTGCATTTTCACCCACATCACCATCAGAAGCAGAAACCACTAGAACTGTTGTTCCAATAGGTGCATCTTCAAGCACTGTTACAGAGTAGGGAGTGGGCTCAAACATGGGCCTGTGCGTGTTGGCATCAGAGACATTAATGTACACAGTTGCAATGTCTGACCTTCCACCTGCGTCGCTTGCTGTTACACTAAGAACGAAACGTTTCTCCATTTTGTAATCCAAAGGCTGAGAAATGGTAATAACACCTTGACCTTGCTGGCTATTGATACTAAATCGCCCGCGCATGTTTCCACTTGTAATTTGGTACGTTATCCGAGGATTTTCATCCGCATCAGTTGCAGTAACACTGACAACAGGTGTGCCGGGAGAATCATTTTCCGATACCACTGCTTCATAAGTCTTTGGCTCAAAGACTGGATCGTTGTCGTTTGTATCTTGGACAGCTATAGTGACTGTAGCTACAGAAGACTGAGGTGGTTCTCCGTTGTCTTTGGCTTCTACCACAAAATTGTATAATGCCTTCTCTTCCCTATCCACCTCCCTTATTGTTGTTATCCAGCCAGTAGCACTATCAATACCAATAGGCATGTCGGGAGGGGCATCTTTAATTGTGTATGTAATTTCTGCGTTTTTCCCATCATCTGCGTCATAAGCTTGCACCCTAACTATTGACGTCCCGACAGGCACATTCTCAGTTACTGATTCATGAAAAACAGGGGTGTAAAATCTAGGTTCATTATCGTTTACATCGAGCACATTTACCAATAATTGTGTTGTGTTAGACCGGGCAGGTGACCCGCCATCTTGTGCTCTGATAACTAGCCTGTAACTTCGAACTCCCTCATAATCCAGCGATGAAATCACCGACATCTGGCCTGTTGACGTATCGATGTTAAAATGGCCCTGAGTGTTACCTCCAATAATAGAATATCGAACTGCCCCATTTGAGCCAATGTCTGAGTCAGTGGCGTTTATTGTGGCAATAATTGGGCTGGTCGTCCAGTCAATATTTTCAGGGATGTTGACAGTGTAGGTTCGTTCGGAAAACTGTGGGTAGTTGTCGTTGTCGTCTAAAACAGTCACCAGTACTGTGGCAGTTGCTGACTTTCGGTCTGCCAGTTGTCCTTGATCGGTTGCTTGCACGAGTAATTTGTACTGGTCAGTGACTTCCCTGTCCAAAGGCAGACGAGTCGTGATAATGCCAGACCGAGAATCAATTCGAAACGCTTCGTTGGGTCCCTGTGGGTTAATAATAGAGTAGAGGATGTCGGCGTTCGCCCCACTATCTTGGTCACGGGCACGAACTGTTACTATTGTTGAGCCTGTCGAGACGCTCTCACGAATTGTGGTTTCGTAAGTCGTTTGTTCAAACGTTGGAGAGTGGTCGTTTTCGTCCACGACGTTCATCTGCAACGTTGTTGTGGCCGTGAGGGGTGGATTGCCGTGATCGGCCGCCGTGATCCGAAACACGTGCATTTCCATGAATTCTCGGTCTAATTTTGCAGTCGTTGATACCAGACCCGAGTGGGTGTCGATTTTGAACATGTTTTGGCTGCGGGTATCCATGAAGGCCTGCATGGCGTAAGTTAGAGAATCTTGGTTAGGGTCCGTGGCGGTTACCGTGGTTACCACTAGGCCCTTGTCTTTTTCTTCTGGCACGTTAACAACGTAGTGAGAGCTTTCAAAATAAGGCGGGCGGTTGGAAGAGTGGCGTCTTAATCGACGCATGGCTTTGTGTCTTTGCATTTTATTGTCGAAATCGTCAACACCTAAGGGATGAAAAATAATAGAGAGCATTTCGTGCGTCACGTCGTTATAGGCATTGTTTTGGTTTTTGTTGTGTTCGGAAACGTGAAGACACTGCAGTTTAAATGGCACAATTACTTTCCACGTGTCCTCATGTATGCACAAATCCGTCGCTGACACCAGATCACTAGCTACTAATTCTACTTTAAATCGCGTGTCATCCGGTTGGCTGAAAATCCACGTGCAGTTGTTTGCCCGAACGCTCGCCGGTAGGAGATTACTCAAGCTCAAAACCAGTTGGCTTCGCCTGAAGCAAAATAAGTTTTCTTTTTCTTTTGGCTCCCCCGACCTGGTCAATGCCACGGAGACAATAGAAGGCTCTACTTCGCTCACGGAGCTCGAAATACTGGCACCACTTCTATGTTTAAAATAAAACGAGCACTGCTTATTTGAAAAAGTCACTTTCAAAGGAAGCGAAACGTAATCCACTCGCTCGCTAACTTCGTCCCTTAAATCTAACCCTACCTGTTGCCGAGACTCGACGTAAACCGTCACACTGTCACTTTTAAGTAAAACGCCGCACAAAAACGGCTGCCGGAGCCGCACGACTCCCGTGTGCGGGTCAACCGTGAAAATCTGTCGCGTTAAAGTCATACTTCGATGACCGTCCAGCTTGTAGGTCCGTTTACCGGCCAGGCTGGCGTTAAAAACGAACGTTCCGGCACCCTGATTCTGCAAGGTGGTGCTGAACGCAGAGCAGACGACGACCAGCCAAGCCGCCGCCGTCGCCGCCGCGGCCAACCCCACAATTGGCCAGCCGCTCCGCCGTGGAGAAGCCATGTTGCTCGCCGTGCAACGGGTTGGCTATCTAGCACGCAACAAATTCAACTCCAAACACCGCACCCAGGCACAAACGACGCCCCATCTCAACTTACCGCGCTTGGGTAACGCATTCTCTTGCCTTGAACACACGTTTCGGCTTGTTTGGGCTCCATTGTGTACCCGCTCACATGGGTTCCTCATCACCTGTGAAACGCAGACGCGTCCGAGCGCCGCCACAACCCTCAACCAAACGGGGCGCGGAGAGGCGCGGTTTTCAATATGGCTACTCACGCCGTATCGATCCGACGGAAAGCAGAATCTTGTCGTAGCAAGCCATTTAAAACCACGGATGGAGAAACTAGGGAGGGCAGGAGGAGCAGCACTTTTGTTTATAAACGTGTATCCACGCTTTTGAGTTCGGGCGTCAATAAATTTGTGTCGTCATGGTATAATGCATCCGTGCACGCAGCAACAAGCTTCGCGAAATTTAAACTGAGCCAAAAGTTTGGTTGTTCTGGTTGGCTCCTCTCTCTCTCTCTCGTCCCGCAACCAACAAGAAAATTTTCCTTGAGGGCAAGAAAAGAAAATTGCTCTGCTCCTTTCGGATTTATGGCTTCAATCGACAGACCGGAACGCATTCTCCTGCTCTATTCAACCAACTCAAAAAAAACCGAACACCTTTTACGGTCTTGTTGGGTAGAGGTGATGAAAAATGTAACGCACGCGAGTGAGATACAAATTTTTAATACAAAAAGTAAATGTGGGAGTTAACGAAAAAAAATCGATGATCGTAAAAAAGCCATTGAAAAATCTTTTGTGTCGTGAAATTTCGCATGAAAGGTTATTGTTTTCACTTATTAAAAATCTGACGTTGATAGAACGAACCCCGGCGCAGTCCCATAGTGAATAATGAACAAAAACGCTAAAGCATAAAAGGCAATACACAATGCAACATAAAAAAAATATTAAAAAAATCCTTAAAATTGATGAATCAAGTGTAATTTAATTTAATCAACACATTTGTCGTCGATGGCCTAGGACTTTGACGATACATATTTTGTTTAAATAAACTCTATGAAAAACAGAATATACAACTAAGACAGTAGTAGAGATGACTATAGAAATAAATACGACTGTCTCACGCACTTCACATTCACTATAACATAAATTTACAATGTAATATATCAAATGAGTCGAAAAATTTTTTTAAAAAATTAAACTACTCCGAAACCTCATATTTAAGTTGCTCTGGAGAAAACCTATCCAGCTTGCATTTAAATATTAAAAGCGTACCAGCGTCAACAACCTTCTGAGGTTATTTATTCCAAAAGGAAATGCCCTTACGTGAATGCGTGTCTAGTAGCCTTGTAATGGGGGTTACCAACTTTTAATTTGTATTCATTCATAACCCCTAGCGTTGAACAGAGAGTTGCCCCGTACAAAAAAAAAATCATCATTTTCCTTGGATAGGAAACCACGAATGACTTTAAAGGGGGTTTGTCACCAAATGACAATGTGCAGCATCTTTAGCCATTTGGCGCTATCTCGTTCTGTCTACCCATTACTTTCAGCAGGCAAAGGAACACACAAAAAAATTTATTTTTACGCAACAAACAAACCACATGCCTCCTTAATTATTGAGTGCAAAGTTGGTGCGCCCACGTGCACCAGGAAGCAAGCGGTAAAGTTAAGCCTAACGACATCACGGGCGCTTTTTATGTATCTCCCTTTTTGAAACGCAAATTTTGAACCTCTGGATGGGCGTCATATAGGGCAGTGACACAACGTTGTATTATTGTATACTAGTGGAGTCGCGCGCTTCGCGCGCGCCCCCCCCCCCCCATTTTATTTGGGGGTGGGGGGGGGGATGGCATCGTATGTTCGTGCTGCTGGCAGTTGCGTTCCACGCGCAGCTACTATCTCAGCGGGCCTTGGCTGCTACTCTTATAATTTGCCGTTCCGTCGTTAGATGGTGGAGATGACATCGTATGT
The DNA here is from genome assembly GCA_023313725.1 of Lithobius niger. Lineage (NCBI taxonomy): Eukaryota > Metazoa > Arthropoda > Chilopoda > Lithobiomorpha > Lithobiidae > Lithobius > Lithobius niger. Next base: position 25,514 of record JAHWFP010028752.1, read on the forward strand.
CCTGCTTGCTGCTGGGCTGCTGCAGATGGCTGCGTTGCGGATCTTGTGTAATTATATATATAGATAACTATGGTGGAGCCAGTAACTGGGATAGCTGCAAGGGTCACTGGAGGGGAAAAAAGAAGGGCGTCTTACTGGAGGGGAAAAAGAAGGGCGTCTTACTGAAGACAATGCTGTTAAGAGTGGATTTGTTAGGCCTATATAATGCGCGATTTTTGTCAATTTGTTGGCAGTTGCTGACATTTTTAAGCAAGTGGAATCTTTATTTTCCAATTACAACCTAGCAGCATAAGGGATTGGAGAAAACAACGGTGTTTTAAGCCTATGAAATCCGCTCTTAACCTTGGATTTCTTAACCTTAAATAGGATTAACCTTGGCGGCCTTTCCCTGGTTGAATGATATCACTACTTTGAAAGGCCAACCCTTTTGTAAACTTGGCGGCTTCTCTTATACCAGTGCTGGGTTTGGGTGGATATCACAACTTTCATAGGCCTGTGAATGTACAAAAAATCCCACGGTATAATTGTCACCTCTACCTTTTTGTCTGGAGGTAGTTTATATCTATGAATTTTCTCATTCATAATTTTCACGTTTGCTATTGTCATTCCGAATAAATTAATAGCAAGCATAAGAGTATGGTAATTGCAAGGTCCTAATAAGTTCCTATGGTATAAAGGATACACTGTGTCTTATTAAACCAGTAATGATAAATTTATTCGGGTCGTGGGGCAGATAATTCATTTTGAATTCGCGTACCGTAAAAAAAAACGATTTGGATTTGATGGGGGAAAAAAAACGACCAAACCTTTACAACCCACCTGTGCATTTTGTTTCCTAATCTTCTTTCCAGCAAAATTGTCCCTTTTATCGTCGTGGGGTAGGTATTCAGTTTGGATTCGTGTACCGTAACAAAAAACCGACCAAACCTTTGCAGTAAAAGCTACTCCGTCTTTTAGCGAACCGTTCCATTCTGAATTTTAATTGAGGCCGCGGCCTGCTGCCATGCGCCCCAAAGCTGCAACATAACTACACTAAGGATTTACATTCACACAAATCACATCAACAGAACCAAGCTACCACTAGGTACTCTTAAGAAACTATGCTATGCTTAGTGAACCAAAGGGTTTAACGAGCGCTAACCACTCCTGGTTATCTGCCCGAAGCCCTAAGGCCCTATGTCTGCAACAGCAAGATTTCCAGGTGGTCACCCACCCAAGTAGGTGAACCGCCTATTGCAACAACAATGAATTCTGACAATTAAGTACTGAAACAATAAGCGTGTAACACTTAAGCATGTTATGATCTACTGTTGGATGACAATACAAACAATGGTTACAACAATAATTTTGCACTTACGAGCCACTTCAGGGCCACGTGCTTCTAGCTGCAACCCCCATTTTAGAAAATGGCACTTCCCCATATGACGCTTTACCTGTCTGCCAAAATTTAGATCTGGCAACTTTCCCTAATCAGCTGTAGACGTGTCGTTATACCCTATGAGAATTAACATGGGAGCCTGCGGAATAGTTACTAGTTACCAGTAACACAAATCAACGTTATTGAGGACACTTTCTCTCCATGAAGGACACGTTCCCACATTTTCGTGTTGACGTTTTCTTCGTTACTGGACCCAAGACACCTGATTCAAACGATTTGCAAAAATTTCTACCGCATGGAGAATTTACACCAGTATGCTGAAATCAGGTGTAAGTTTGTTTCAGTTAAAAGACACAGTCTGCTAGTGAAAGACGCCGTTTTTTCGTCAACAATCATTTTATAACAATCGGAGGTCTACAATCGGATGATCGACTATTACTTGGCAGCGACACACTAGCGTGTGTCTAAATAATGGTAGACGACGCCAGATGCTGCAGCCTATCATTCGGTAAATAGGCAACATTAAGGTGTATTGCTAATGTAAAATTATAAGCGAGGCATGCTTCCTGCACTTCGTGTACTTCTTCGTGTGCTTCCCGTATACTTTTTGTTATTAATACCAGGAGTCGTATAAAGGAGGGTCCATAGAGTCTGACGCTGGAGTGCCACCCCATGTTGATTTAATCCCATGTTCCATCGTTTTAGGTCGCGACGCCATGCGGTCAATTATAAAACGAGTGATCGTAGTTAGTTTCGAGGACATTATCAATTACTGTTGTTGTGTATGTTTCTGCCTAATAAATTCGTATGAAAAATAACCCTCCTTACTGTGTTTGATTCAAGCAAATTACCCCTTCCGTCAAGTCAAGGTCGACTGGGGTAGTAATTGCCTTTTTCGCCTCCCGTTTCCGTGCCAGTTCCCGCGCTGACTAGGAAGTTAACGCCTGGCTTTGGTAAAATGAGAGTCTTGGGGGTGTTGAATCCAAGACTTGTTTGTCGCCGGTAAATAAAAACAATCAGCTTCTCTCTCGGACGGCCTTGTAACAAAGGGATGTAGCACGAATCAAGTGTTACAACGTGGATATCCCTACGCCCACGCATTTATAAATACGTGGTAATACACCTTATGTTTTATTTTTTCTCCTTCTTGTTTCACTTATTTTAACGAGGCTATGATTAGCAGAAAAAAACTGGGAAGATTCATATGTGAGTGGTCTTTGACGTATTAAGTGACGGTCAGGGAGGAGGCTAAGGGGGGAGGCGAGGGGGGCGCTCGCTCCCCTAATGTTTGGCCGCCCCCCTCCCCATGGCGTCCCCCCCCCCCCTTCCCCACCATCAGATCAAAATCAGACGTATAAACGAAGAAAATTCGGGTAACGTGTTAAGAAAACTACGTTAGTTTCTTTCACAGCGACAGGAAGGACTTTAGGTCACATCAATAGAGCCAAGGTTTTACTGTGAGAGTTGTAAAATCATCTTTAATTCGACGTGTCACACGTCGAATTAATGCGGTTGTGGCCAAAAAACGTGGGGCTCGTTTTACGTCAGCGACATCTCCTTAAAAGCCAGGCACATTTGTTCAATTCTGATCCGGCGAAATTCAAGTATGTTGGTGGGACACTTGCAGTGCGCAAGTACAAAAGGTATTATGCTCAACAGAATATACATACGCCGTTTGAAGTATGATAACAAGTCCTTCACTAAACAAGTCCTTTAGTGAAAAACCGTCGCCCGATAGAATACGATCTGTGAATGACGTCATCGTAAAGGTGTGCGCTCATACGAAAAATTGCGGCGTGTAACTGCGCAATTCGGCAAGTCAGCTCTTCATATTGCGGTTGGTTAGAGACTAAGCACGGACATCGAGATGGCACGTCTCTTATCGCGAAGTACAATACAAAGTGAGTCGTCACTTACCTTTAGCGGTAATCTGGATGGTACACGGAATTTTTACGGTGGAATCTGGACGGTACATTGAATGTGAGGCGCGCATAGCCTCGCTTCTTTCCGGGTGCGATATATTACAGTATTTTATTACGCCTATTTGTGGTGTTGTTTCTATTGAAAGAGTGAACAAATCGAATGATGTCCTATATTTACAGTGGCGGACTGGCCAGGGAGGGAAGGGTGGAATATTCCTCCTGGCCTTGAATTCTCCGATTTAAAAAAAAAATCCGTAACAGGAAGACTCGCGCAAGTTTTATTGGTTCGATATTAGTTTTACCAACAGATTTAAAATTACAAATAATAATAATAAAGATAATTATAAAATGCTAGTAAAACAAGTACTTATTTTTACTTTTATTATTTTTTTGGGGGAGGGGGACCGTAAAAATAGCATTTTTCGGTTCGCCCCCCCCCCCCCCCGACTAAAATTGCTGCCCCACTGCCGCCTCCCCACTGAAGTGATTCTAGCGTCGTCCCTGGTGACGGTACAAATTCCGAGTTGTATTAGGTGGACAGACGGGTAGCATGACCGTCTCCTGTCCCGGTTCGATCCTGGCCTCACACAGCCATTTTCAGGTAGAGTGGGGTCCTGTGGTGAGGTGACTCGTGCCCATACCGACTGTGGCATGTAAAAGATCCTGGGTTTTCTACTTGAATGTCTCCAGCTAAATTGACCCTCTCATCATCTACTGTATGTAATAGGGCATATAACCATTAACCCGGTTTCAGTTCGGCTCCCTAAAAATAAAAACAAAAACAGGGGGGGCCCCTCCCCCCCCCAACATCCCGGGTCCTGCAGCGTATTTCTACCAATGGCTGGAGGTAAATTCAGTGCGAACGTCATATAATACAGCTTAATTGTTAAGATACTACAGCTTTAAGGTATACTCCTCCTGGTTGGCTGTCCTGTACGGCTCTGTATTGCAACCGTACTTCACACGCGTGTAAATGTTCAATGAGGCAAAGGCATTCATTTTCCTGTTTTTTTTTTCCTTCGTGAGAATCTGTTTTGCTGCAATCACTATAACCATGTAAATCTTGCAAAGCTATTTCACGCAGGATGCGCGAATATAGTGAGGAGGTATGCTCTTTTAACTGTTAAATGGCGGGAGCGTATGTCTTCGTGGAGGATATGAGGACTCTCTTCGATAATCTACTGATAATGCAACAATTAAACAACAGATTGCATTGCAACAACGGGATGCATTTATGTTAGATTCAATTCAATTCAATTTTTATTAAGAGAGAATGTAAGCCCCAACGCTATGCTCTCTACTCTACACCTTTACTAGCTTACACTACCCACGCCCAACACAACTGCCACACAGGCAAGCCCTGGAGCTCTGCGTTACCAACATAAACAGCACAACTACAGTATGCAACAACCTTCAAAACGGAGGGGAGCAAGCAAACCAAAGCTGGCCTACTGGGATCAGGCGACAAAATCCAGCAATGGTCCAACAGTACGTCTGCTTCTATAGCGGAAGGCAAGCTACTATCAACTATCAAACTGGATGGTTTGACCTCTACCTCAACCTCCCATGTCAAAGTCGAAATTACGATGCTTTATTTCTCTGCTCTCTCTTCAATATTTTCCCCTCAAATTTAGTATAGGGCAGTGACACAACGTTTTGTTATTGTATATAACTCTATGCTGGAGCCAGTAACTGGGATAGCTGCAAGGGTCACTAGAGGAGGAAAACAAGGGTGTCTTACTGAAGACAATGCTGTTAAGAGTGGATTTCTTAGGCCTATAATACGCGATTTTTGTCGATTTGTTGGCAGTTGCTGACATTTTTAAGCAAGTGGAATCTTTATTTTCCAATTACAACCTAGCAGCATAAGGGATTGGAGAAGACAACATTTTTTTTTAAGCCTATGAAATCCGCTCTCAAAGCACTGCCTTCACTAGAAGTGCCGTTGTTTAACCCTCCATTTTAATGTAGTGCCCCTTGCAGGTATCTCTCTTGTAGCCAATATGACGTCACTTGCCGCTGCTCTATACAGGGTGATACAAAAGTCTGAAGAAGCCTTCTGCCATTCCAAATCTACTATAAGAGGAAAACTACGAAAGTGTACATACATATACCATGGGTCGGGAGGCATGTGATGATGGTAGTTTAAATGACCTTCGAATGACTTCACGATCATCACGATGTTACTTACATTTTGAACTACACGTTGTAGAATAGTAGTATAAATTAGAAATTGTAGAGAACCGTAAGTCAATGCCAAAGCAAAAACTGAATGAAAATCGGACCATTAGGGTCGGAGTTATCCTTCAAGCATGTTATCCTTATATTAGCTTCACTGCATGTCTTTCGGGTGTTCAGCAGTGAAGGCGATGTACCTAAGTAAGTATCGCAGCGGTACGGGATACTGAAAGAGGTCTTCTTTTCTTAACCAGAAACGTGTTGTCCGTTTTCCACAAAATTGGAAAGTGGTACCTGAAGCATGCATACGTTCAGTTACATTGGCTGGGGAGGGGGGAAAGCTGCAAACGTTTTCTTGAGTGGGAAGGAGAGGAGGGAGAAGACAAATTAATGGCTTTAGGCAATGTTGTTTTATTTAAAGCAAAGGCAATTATTATTTTAAATGATGATTCGCCTTTTATTATCAGTTGTGTCAAGCATGTATTGGTGGATGGGGAGTATTTGTCTAAATGATTTTTCATGTTCACTTTCTTCATGACCTGCAGTACCCCCCCCCCCCCAACCCCCACTTCATGTGTAACTGAACGTATGCATGTTTCAGGAAGCCTCTTTCCAATGCAAACTGAGGCGAAATCACACGTTTGTGGATAGGAAAGAAAATCTTTTCTGTAGCCCATACTGCTGCGATACTTAAGTTTGGTACGGCGCCTTCACTGCTGGACACCCTGGAGACATGCAGTGAAGCTATTAAGACTAACATGTCTGAAGGATAACTCATACTCTAGCCTACTGGTCCTATTTTCATTCTGTTTTTTTGCTTTGGCATTGGCGTACGGTTCTCTACAACTTTCCAATTTACACCACTATTCTACGATGTTAATTCAAAATTTAGCATAGTGGTGACCTTGAACGACCATTCCAAGGTCATTTAAACTAGCATCATTACCTGTTCCCCGACCCATAGTACATGGATGTACACTTTCGTGGTTCTCCTCTTAGTAGATTTGGAATGGCAGTAGGCTTCTCCAGACTTTTGCAACATGCGGTGAATAAAGCTGGTTCTTAGCTCATTTTACAGTTATTGGTCTGTAGATGTGCTCTTTTCATATGGACGTTTCTGATTGGTCAAGTGGTTCAGGGGGTTAGGGAGCTCCAAACGACCAAATCGATTGTTTTACATTGTTTTAAACATTGTTATTATGCAACAATGCCAAACTGAACATTAAATAAATCCGTGCCTTTGCAAGGAGATACATCGGTATACTGATAAGAAATCCTATTTATTTGAAAAAAGATGACTGCTGTTCTCAAAATCTAACGAAAGCCAACAGAAAAAAAAGAAAAGAAATGGACCAGAAAACTAGATTGGTGTTTTCATCCCATAATGGCTAAGAAAAAAATGAACTTCATCAATTTGGACCAAAAAGATCCGATATCTACCCCGAAACAAAACTAGTTAAGGATTCCCGCCAAGCTTTTCGGCCGTATGAAGTCGTGATATCAAACGCCAAGCTCCTTCACCAAGCTAATCCCACCGACTAAGACTTCAAACGTTAAACTGAAATAACTGAAAATTGCGCAGTAAGCAATTTTCATATATTGTATTTAACCTTCGAACTATTACTCGGTGAAAGAGTTTGGCGTTTGATATCACTTCACACGGCCGAAAAGCTTGGCGGGAAACCTTAACAAGTTTTGTTTTGGGGTAGATAGATTTATTTACTGGGGCTGCAGCCCGCGGCTACGCGCACACTCTATGGTCCTGCTTTTAACAACGGGATACAGTAAGTGATTTATTGGATAGTTTTTACATACGAGGAGCCAGAATCGTCTTCGTCCGAATGTTCTGGTTCGAGTACGTTAAAACTATCCAATAAAGCACTTACTGGACCCCATTGTTGGAAAAAGGATAGCTCTAAGTTTCTTACTATCATCCTAGCAGTCGCACCCGGCTTCGCCCGAGGTTTTGTTTCGCCATTGGTTATTTCCCAGTTTTTGCTTAGTGTTGCCTGATGTAAAGTGCAACAGGTAGTTTTTTTTCCCCTGCAATACTCTCCTTTGCCTCCAATCCTCTCCCTCCCATCTCTCCATCCCCCTTTCTCCCATCCTATCCCTCCCTTTTCCGTTCCTCTCCTATACACCTACCCATCACTTCCTCTTCCCTGCCCCCCCCCCCCTTTGCTACGTAGTCGAATTTGGATGGATAGTTGAATTAAATACTGGCCTTCCCCTTTTGCGAGATTTGAGCAAATAAAATTGCTAGTCTCCATCCCAAACAACGCAAAAATTACCTTTTAATTTGTAATCATATGCTTAATGGTAAAAGAAGCGCTGCTCCTCCCCCTCCCTCTCCTAATGTCTTTAATTTCTAAAGAGCAGGACTAACAGAAGAACTGCCCCACACATGGACATTCCCCGTTAAGGAACCCCCAACTCATCCCGTTAAGGAACCCCCAACTTCCAGTTTATCACTTTGGCATGAGCGATCCGGACCGTATGAAAAATACTGTCCTTCGTGCATGACGTCATTTAACATTGTTGCCTGAACGTTGACTGCGACAGGCAATTTTTCTTCCTGTAAGTTTCCCTTTTCCTCCCATCTTCTCCTTTCCCTTTCGCCTCTTAGTCCCATCATCTCCCCGAAACTAATTTGGTCCCCATCCCAAACTACAACCCTTTTATGTTCAATTAATGGATAATCACATGCTTAATGGTAACATGCGCAATGCCCCGACCCTCCCAATCTCATTATTTTGTAGCATTAGAATGCCAAGAGCAAAGCTAACAGATGCACTGCCCCACACAAGGGCATTTGCCGTTGAAGCCCTCCTCCCCATTCCCATTTTATCGCTTTGGCTTGATCAATCCGTACTGTGCGAAAATTAACTGTCCTTCGTGCATGACGCCATTTAAACCATGCCTGTGCAATGACCGCGCAGAGCAAACTGTTAATCGTGGTAACAATGTGCCAATTTCAACTTCTTTTCAAGGCAACAACGTGCCAGTTTCAACTGCTAGCTAAAGAATTGACACACTCGCCCGTTTTCATTGTAGGGGTTCCGTTTTCGGGCGTCGTCGTTGCTTTGTTTCTGCTATGAGACTTTGGTTTATAATGTAAGACTAGCATCGTACCAAGCTTCGCCCGGGGATTTGTTTGACCCGTGGTTGTTTCCCAGTATTTGCTCGGTGCTGCGTGATCGTTCACTGCAACAGTCGATTTTTGTTTGTGTAACATTCCCCATTTCCGCCAATCCTCTCCCTCCCCTCTTCCTTTTATCCCGTCCTCTCCCTCTCCTCTTGGTTTCCTTCCCTTCCTCCTCTTTGCTATACGTAGTTGAATGTGGATGGTTATTTGAATTAATAGCAAACACCCACAGAAATTCTCTTTTGGTTGAGTTAATGCGTAATCGTATGCTTAACTCCCACCACTCCCAGTCTTTGCAATGCGTACCGTGTGAAAAAGTGTGCATGACGTCATGTAATACTGGCCCTTGAGATAACCACGGTGTTTGGTCAGAAGGATAATTGTTAGAGCAAATTGTTAGTCGATGCAACGATGTGCCAATTTCAACTTCTTTTCAGGGCAACAATTTCCCAGTTTCAACTTCAAGCCAAAGAATTGACACACTCGCACGTTTTCATTGTTCCCCTTCCGGGGATCGTCGTTGCGGTTGCTTCATTTCTGCTATGATACTTTGGTTTATAATGTAAGACTAGCAGTCATACGTGCATCGCCCGGGGTCTTGTTTCGCCCGTGGATGTTTCCCTGTTTTCGCTCAGTGTTCCCTGAACGTACAGTGCGACGGGCAGTTTTTTTTCCTGTAAATACTCTCCCTTTCCTCCAATCCTCCCCCTCCCATCTCCCCACCCCCCTTTTCTCCCAGCCTCTTCCCTCCTATAGACCCACCCGTCCCTCCTCTTCACTCCCCTTTGCTACACGTAGTTGAATTTGGATGGGTAGTTGAATTAAATAATGCCCTTCACCCTTTTGCGAGATTTGTGCAAATAAAATTGCTACACTCTCCATCCCAAACAACCGACAAAAGTACCTTTTAGGTTCAGGTAATACGTAATCATATGCTTAATGGTAACCGACGTGCTGAACCCTCCCCCTCCCAATCTCTTTATTTTGTAAAGAGCAGGGCTAACAGAAGCAATGACCCACGCACATGGGCCTTCCCCGTTAAGGAACACCTCCCAACTCTAAGGTTATCGCTTTGGCTTGCACGAACCGTACGGTGAGAAAAATAACTGTCCTTCGTGCATGACGTCATTTAGCACTGTTGCCTGAACGTTGACTACATCAGGCGATTTTTGTGCCTGTAAGTTTCCCTTTTCCTCCCATCTTCTCCCTCCCCTTTCCCTCCTTTCGTCCCATCATCTTCCCAAAACTTATTTGGTCCCCATTCTAAACAACCAATAATTGCCTTTTATGTGCAGTTAATGGGTAATCATATGCGTAATAGTAAAAGAAAGAATGCACCCACCCACCCCCACCCTCCCAATCTCTTGATTTTGAAGCATTATAATGCAAAGAAGAGCTAACAGACGTAATGCCCCACACTCGGGCATTCAGGCCCTCCTCCCAACTCTCAGTTTATCGCTTTGGGTTGAGAATCCGTACCGTGTGAAAAATAACTGTCCTTCGTGCTTGGCGTCATTTAAGACATGCCTGTGTGATTACCGCACAGAGCAAATTGTTAGTCTTGGCAACAATGTGCCACTCTCAACTTCTTTTCAAGGCAACAACGTACCAGTTTCAAATTCTAGCCAAAGAATTGACACGCTCACTCGTTTTGATTGTAGGGGGTTCCTCTTCCGGGGGTCGTCGTTACCTTGTTTCTGCGATGAGACTTTGGTCTGCGGCCTTGCAGTGCTGGAAACACCGGTTCTCGTCAGATCCCCGAAGTTAAGCAGCATTGGGCTGGATTGATACTTGGGTGGGTGACCGCCTGGGAATCTGGCTGTTGCAGACATAGGGCCTTAGGGCTTCGGGCAGATGACCAGGAGTGGTTAACGCTCGTTAAACCCTTTAACTTTGGTTTATAATGTAAGAAGATCAAAAGCTGAAAGTGGTAAAAGGAGCCCCCAAGTTCATTCGGAACTTGGCGGCCTCTTTTACCAGTTTTGGTTTTTTAATATCATACCACTCCTTTTTTTTTTAATTGTGTATTGACTCAACTCCACTACTGTGCAGATGTGTAATAAAGTGCCACGTCAACAAGAAATTGGTTTTAAACACTTTGCTGCTACCTTTTGACTAGAGTGCGAACCATTCTCAACTCAGCCTCCTCTTTATAGGTTTTTGGTTTGGTTTTAATTTTGTTGTAATTTGTTTTATTTAGTAGGTTAAGGGTGTTGATATCACTCCTTTGAAGGGCCGAACCACTTTTTACTTGGTGGCCTCTTTACCAGTTTTTGGCTTTGTTTATTTTACTTTGTTTTTTTACGGTTTGTTTATTTTTCGTGAACTGGACGTGAATACAATTTCTTTGGCAACGTTGTTTACATTTATCGTGATACACTAGTGTGTGTCTAGGCATGCACGTCAGTATACACGTTGTCATTGTCGGAACTATGGCCGTCCAATGAGAGACGATGGCAACAATAGTAACAACGGTTATAACAATATTTTCGTACTTATGCACCCTCCCACGCCATCCTCGTTACACCCCCAGGCTCCAAACCATAGACGGTACGCAGTTCGTATTGTACTGCACCCATTCGTCCAATTTCATAGCTGGAAGCCTTCCCGTTATCTCGGAATGATGAATATTCACCCTACGGGATTTAACATGGGGATGAGCGGACTAGCTAGCTAGCTAGTTAGTAACTAGTAGTAACACATTTTCAACGTTAGGGTCAGATTTTGCATTGAAAGCAGCTTAGGTGGCATTCCTACACGAGTTAATTTTTGTCAACACAATTTAAGCTTTTGTACCGCATTGTTATTTTTATCCAAGTACCTGAAATGTGCCCAACTCTGCTTCAGGATATAAGATGGTTTGCAACCTCGACAATTGAAATGATATGATGTTTGTTGTGATGTTTGTTGTCTAACTTGGTGCAACATACTAGCGTGTGTTTAGATCATACTAAAACGCTGTTTTCCGAATTTAATCGTGTTTTTTTACGGCCATTATGGTACTGAAATTGCTTTAGCACTGCTTGACTTTTAATTGTTATAACGGAGGGAAGACCAGCAACAGTAGTTTTAAATAGTTTTAAGTAGTTTTAGAGAGAGCTCATGGGCCGTTACGCTCTGTAAATAACATAAGAAATAAGACCAGCAACAAAGAAACAGCACACGCATCTCCACGTATTCACGCACTCGTCTATTGTTGTAACCGAGTCTTTGTCCCTTCGATTTCCCTGACCTTTGTTTTCTGTTCTTTGCTATCTATAATATGATGGCTAAAATCTTAGGCACTGACCGAATTGTTCTATGAAGATGAAGACGAAGTATTGAGCTATAGACTTTGTCTGAAGTGGAAGATCAATGTAACGGACCAGTTTTAGGAATCGAGGTTCGATCTATCGGTGAGAAACCAAAAAAATTAGATTTTCATTAGATAATATAAGAAATTGTAATAGTATAACGAACAAAGAGTGAATCATGAATCAGGAGTACATGAATAAGCACTTTTGTAGGACGTAGGAGTGTACAAGGTCCATGCTGTAATTATTGCTTCATACTCCATCCCTTGACAGAAAGTCGTCGAGGAGAGAAGCTGTGGGTTTCGTTTCCTGGCTCCAGGACAGTTGATTCAGCATCGACAGAATCTTATTTTGTTACAGCAGAGCTAAAAGGCATTAAGTTTCCGGCATATGCGTCCACTGGCATTGAGCCAGAAGGCGAGACACGTGATTTCTACACCAGTCAAATAAAAATCTAGTATTTCACAAACTTCACTATACTACCACTACCACTACTACCACTGACGAAGCGAAGTTTGAGAAGAAGTCATTAACTGTGAAACCTGATGCGAGCATAATCCCTAGCACAGTTTCTGGTAATCACGGTATGGACGGTGCTAAAAAAATATCTTTGTTGACATGCCTAGTAAAAGATTTTACCTCAAAACCACAGGGGTAGAAATAAGTTTCGGTTATTAGTCGTATTTTATTAGTAATAAAAGTTATGACGGTAATGACTAGGTAGTTACAGCAATTTCATTGTTGCAATAAGTAAACATTTTTACTTACAGCAACGATTTTAACCTGCACTGTTTTACTTTTTACTGTTTTTAATATCATTCAGAGTCGTGTAATTTCGGTTTGCGATTAAGTGGAGGTAGCCCTTTCCTTCGCTCTCCGATACAGTTTCTTTGCTGTAAAATTATTTATTATTATTATCGTTGCGGTAGGTATAAATCCACCCCAAAACCAAAACTGTTACGAGAAGCCGCCAAGTTTACAAAAAGGGTCGGCCTTTCAAAGTAGTGATATCATTCAACCAGGGAAAGGCCGCCAAAGTTAATCCTATTAGCCAAGTTAATCGCTCCTACTTATAGTTCGAAGGTTACATGAAAACTAGAAGATTGCTACTAGCGGTAGCAATCTTCAAGTTTTCATTTAACGTCCAAAGTATTATTCGGTGTGATTAACTTGGCTAATAGGATTAACCTTGGCGGCCTTTCCCTGGTTGAATGATATCACTGCTTTGAAAGGCCGACCCTTTTTGTAAACTTGGCGGCTTCTCTTACCAGTTTTGGTTTTCGGTGGATATCACGACTTTCATAGGCATGTGAATGTACAAAAAATCCCACGGTGTAATTGTCACCCCTACTTTTTTGTCTGGTATTTTATTGTATGAATGTTCTCATTCATAATTTTCACATTTGATATTGTCATTCCAAATAAATTAATAACAAGCGTAACAGTATGGTAATTGCACGGACCTAATTAATTCCTATGGAATAAAAGATACCCTGTGTCTTATTGAACCAGTAATAAGAAATTTATTCGGGTCGTGGGGCAGAAAATTCATTTTGAATTCGCGTACCGTAAGAAAAAACTATTTGGATTTGGTGGTGAAAAAAACGACCAAACCTTTGCAATAAAAGATACTCCGTCTCTTAGTGAACCATTCCCATTCTGAATTTTAATTGAGGCCGCGGCCTGCTGCCATGCGCCCCAAACCACCTATTGAACCACCTATTTGAAACAACAATGAATTCTGACAATTAGGTACTGAAACGATAAGCGTGTAGCACTTAAGCATGTTATAATCTACTGTTGGATAACAATACAAATAATGGTTACTGTGGAGTCATCACTTTGTGCTCCACAATGGCAGCCATCAATTTCATGTCTATATGTTAACCCTACCAAGATAACCCTTTAATTACTAAATAGGCTATTCCATTTATTATATATAGCATTTGTATATCACATGACTTCCTGTGGTAATTGTAATTAAACAGTAGTAAACAGGAAGTTCGCTATCTTATCAGCTGTAAGTAGTCCGTGTGAGTTATTACCATTGGTGCCCACGCTGGGCTTAGGTGTGTCCCTGCCAAGGACATTACAGTTACAACAATAATTTTGTACTTACGAGCCACTTCAGGACCACGTGCTTCTAGCTGCAACCCCCCATTTTAGAAAAAGGCACTTCCCCATATGACGCTTTACCTGTCAGCCGAAATTTAGATCTGGCAACTTTCCCTAATCAGCTGTAGACGTGTCGTTATACCCTACGAGAATTAACATGGGAGCCTGCGGACTAGTTACTAGTTACCAGTAACACAAATCAACGTTATTGAGGACATTTTCTCTCCATGAAGGACACGTTCCCACTTTTCGTGTTGAGTTTTTCTTTGTTACTGGACCCAACACACCTGATTCAAACGATTTGCAAAGATTTCTACCGCATGGGGAATTTACACCAGTATGATGAAATCACGTATAAGTTGGTTTCAGTTAAAGACACAGTCTGCTAGTGAGCCGCCATCTGACAACAATTACACTCTAACAATTACGCTCTAACAATTAAGCTCCAACAGCAATAAAACGTATACTTGGCGGCGTGTGTCTAGATGTACACTTACTGCATTGTTGTATTGTTCTTACCATTGTTATACGAATCCAATACGGGATTTATAAGGACTGTTTACAACAATGCAAAAGGCAAAAGTATGGTAACTAGCTGTACCCGCGCAGATCATCTGCGCATGCGCGAGCGAAATACTATACTGGGCAACCTGTACCCCCGGTCCCCTGCCCTCCCCGAGGGTCCCGGGGTGTTTGTCTTCTTAAGAAAGTAAATCGCACTTCTCAGTGCAGCTCCATTGCATTTTTCTCCGTCTTGATACCAACGCGATAAACCCGCAGCAATGATCGTGCATGCAGTGATTGTTACTCAACCAACTTTGAAACTATTAATTTCGGCTCTTATAGCCAGCATTATTAAAGCTTTTGATTTCCTAATTCGTGGCATTGTTTGAAGCCCATTGTCTTCATTTTTTGTCGCCTTCTTCATTATTGTTAGACTTCGACATTGTTAGAGGCGGCTTCATCTTATTGTCGTAACAGAAATAAGTATTGTCTGGCCGCAACTGTGATCTATGGAGCTTGATTTTGTACGGCATATGAGATAGCACATATTGTTGTTGAAAATTTGTAAGATAAGGCTCGAATGTTCAATGGACGGCAGTGGTGGGGGGGAGGGGGGAACCCGCCTCCCCCTCCGCCCCCAAAAAAAGAAAAAAATGTAAGATTTTTTTGTATGGCGGGAAGAAGGGTAATTAGTTAGACCTATTTATGCTAAATTATTTGGGTTTAAATAACAGTATGCAGTTTCTGTTACCGGCACCCTAGTTTCACTTGGCGGAACGAAAAAAAAAACAACTACAACAACCACAAAAAACGCTGTTCTACACATATTTTGTGACTAGGCCCTGTGGTAGTCAGAATGACCACAATGTTTAGGAATTTTTATTGTTGTAAGAAATAAATGTAACTTATGGCTATGGTCTTTGATGGAAATGCTATGCATGCAAACCGACTGAGGACTGGTAATTGTGGCTGACCTATAGCAGGAGATTGTTAAAAATGTAAAACATTAACATATCCAATCTCATTGCACGAATGTGAAAAATAACTAGCACACTATGACGAGTAAGTACTTCAGAACATTTATTTGTTTTGAGTTTCTTTTTGCCATTCAAGGATTTTCATCTTTCTTACCTTTTTTGTTTTTAAGGTTCCTCAGATCGTGGAAAAACTCGTTAAAAAGTTAAAACTGAAATTTTGAATTAAAATGCAAAACTACCTAGTGGCGTGGCGTGCCGAAAAATTAACGGCGGCGGGCAGCGGTCTATGCCACCAGGCCGCGCATTGGCAAGGCCGGCTGACCTTAAGAGTTGATCCAGGAAGCAGCTACTATCTCAGCTGGCCTTGCGCATAGGACCGCGATCGTTTCTTCTAGCAGCTATCTAGCGAGCCTAACGTAAATTTCACATTAGAAATTGTAGCATACACTCAAATACAATTTTTACTTTCGGAGCAGTCCCACTTAGGTTTCATAATAAGTATTCACTAGTTTGTTAGTACAGGTGTGCCAGAGTTGCGTTGATTTGCGGTCCAGAGTTGCGTCGATTCGTCAGATCGACAACGACAGCCACGTTGATTTCAGAAACCATAAATACATGACGTCAGAGTCAGTGCATGCGCAGTCCAATTTATTTAAGAAAAGCGGTCTTCGGTGATGAGGAAGATTCGTACCATGCCGACCTCGCTTGCTAGCATACAGGAGCTTGATTAGGTAAATCAAGCTCCAAAAAACAGTTATTACCCACTCTTATAGCAGTAATGAACCTTGACGCACTGTTTTAGAAACGATTTCAGACCTGCGTGGACTGTGGCTTGAGTGGTTTTGTTGGAATAGTTTGGCTTTATGATCTATAAGGTAGCGTTGTGACGGCATGTAATCTTTGCTGCAGGGCGTGCGGCTTCGGGCCAGGGCCTTTGAATAAATTCCATTCAATTCAATTCAATTCAGAAGCAACAATAAACCGTCGGGCGTGTATTTTACTTTCTCAATCATTACTAAAACCGCTTGTCAAGAAGGTAATATCCATTAGAAAACAAATAACCAACTCCTTTGATATTTAAGGGCGTCTTTTCAACTTGTCAACTCTTACATGCAGAACCGTAGAATCTTCGAGCAATATCAGGAAAATAGCGGTAAATTAAAAATGGAACAACACTATTCGCAGCAGCGCCGCGATTTTCATAACTAAAATGAGATCACGTGACCCACTGCAGCCTATTGGATGACGGAGAATCTGAACGTGGATGCTGTGTTTAGAATATGGGCAACTCTATCGAAATGGTGAACAGGCTTTTTAAAGTAAGGTTTAATTGAACCTAAGCAAAAGGGAAGCAACACGAGTAAGCTTTCCTGTAAGGTTTCAGGTACCACAGTGTTGTTGGAGTGTTATTCCAGGCATGTAAAACTTACTAAGTGGTAGCCTAATGACACGAATTTCATTATAACTAGGGAAAGACGAGTGAGTAGCAATAATGGCGAATAAATTACACGTTCTATCTTGAACCCAGAAATTCAGAAATCCCGAATTGTCATTCAGTACTGCCACAGATACGTTCATGTCCTCCCTATATATATATGTACTAGCATCGTACCCGGCTTCGCCCGGGATTTGTTTCGGCCGTGGTTTACTTTGGCCCGTGGTTGTTTCCCAGTTTTTGGTCGGTGTTGACTGAACGTTGAACACGACAGGCAATTTCGCTTGTTGGAGTACTCCCCTTTTCTTCTCATCCTGTACCTGCATGCTCCTTGCCCTTTTCCTTTTACCTTACCCAAAAAACTTACCTTGTATGGTTCAGTTTAATCATGCTTAATGGCAACAGACGTATTGCCCCCACTCCTCACCACCCTTCCAATCTCTTTTTTTTTCTAAAAAGCTTCGCTAAAAGACGCACTGCCCCAAACACGGGCATTTGCTGTTCAGGCTCTCCTGCCCACTCCCAGTTTATCGCTTTGGCTTGTGCACTCCCTGTTTTCGCTGAGTGTTGCCTGAACGTACAGTCCACTGGCATTTTTTTTCTGTAATACCCTCACTTTCCTCCAATCTTCTTCCTCCCATCTTCCCACCCCCTTTTCTCCCATCCTGTCTCTCCCTTCGGTTACGTGTCGTTTCGCCAAATCGAAAGGAGATTAACAGCCTTTGCCTTAGGGGCCAATCCCGTTTCGGCAAATCCCGTTTCGCCGAATACCGTTCACGAAATTTTAGGCACACGAAACCTACAAAACATTTAAACACGAACATTTAGACATTATAATGGTCAGACATTTATAGACAAACGCCCGTTTTGCAGAATATTTTGTTTAAAATTACGTACCTCGCTCGCGCTATCGCACTCGCTGCTGCTAAACACATAACATGAGAAAGTGCCACTAATCCAAAATTACTTCCAATAAGGCATGCCTCTTTAACTTCTGTAATGTTACATTTTTCAAGAATATTGTGATTTTGTGAGTGGGATTCTGACAAACGGAAAGTTCCGTTTGGAAAAGGGTAACCATTTCAGTTTATAGGTTTGGCTTGAGTAATCCGTAACGTGTGAAAAATGACTGTCCTTCGCGCATGACGGCATTTATCACTGTTGCCTGAACGTTGACTGAGCTAGTTTGTTGTTTGTTGTTCAGTTAATGGGTAATCATATGCTTATTGGTCAAATACGTACTGCCCCCCACACGGGCAATAGTCGTACAGGGCCTCCTCCCCACTCTCAGAGTATCGCTTTGGCTTGAGCAATTCGTACCGTGTGAAAAATAACTGTCCTTCGTGCATGGCGTCATGTAAGACATGCCTCTGTGATGACCGCACAGAGCAAATTGATAGTCGAGGCAACAACGTGCCAGTTTCAACTTCTTTCAAGGCAACAACGTACCAGTTTCAACTTCCAGTACTAGTACCAGTGCCAGTTTTGCTTCTTTTCTTTTTAGGCAAAGACTTGACACACTCACCCGTTTGCATTGCAGGGGGAATCATTGCCGTTGCCGCATTTCTGCTGTGAGACTTTGGTTTATAATGTAAGACTAGCATCGTACCCGGCTTCGCCCGGGGATTTGTTTGACCCGTGGTTGTTTCCCAGTATTTGCTCGGTGCTGCCTGATCGTTCACTGCAACAGTCGATTTTTGTCAGTGTAACACTCCCTTTCCGCCAATCCTCTCCCTTCCCTCTCCCCTCCTACTTTTATCCCGTCCTCTCCCTCTCCTCTTTGTTTCCTTCCCTTTCTCCTCTTTGCTATACGTACTTCAACACGTACCCGGCTCCCGGCTCCCGTGCTTGTTTGTTTGTTCTCTTCTAGGTTCAGTAATGCGTAATCGTATGCTTAATGGTAACAGCTCACTTTGCCCCCCCCCCCCCCACACACACATACCCAGTCTTTTTTCACTGTGGCTTAAGCGATGCGTACCGTGTGAAAAAGAAGTGTGCATGACGTCATGTAATACTTGCCCTTGAGATTACCACGTTGTTTAGTTAGAAGGATAATTGTTAGAGCAAATTGTTAGTCGAGGCAACAATGTGCCAATTTCAACTTCTTTTCAGGGCAACAACGTCCCAGTTTCAACTTCATGCCAAAGAATTGACACACTCGCACGTTTTCATTGTTCCCCTTCCGGGGGTCGTTGCGGTTGCTTCATTTCTGCTATGAGACTTTGGTTTATAATGTAAAATATAAATATTTATATATATATATATATATATATATATATAAATTTTTTGGTAGCCATAATTATTGTATAACTCATTTCAGTCAGTGAAAGTAGTGATATCAGAAAAAAAAATGGCTGCCACCAAAGTTGCTACATGGTGTACCAAGCTAAACCGAAAAGAGTTCGCTCAGAAAGCAGTGGTATCATTCCCGCCAACGAACAACCGACAGGCTAATCCCACCGAGTATTAGATGAAAGGTTAAATGAAAAACTTAGCCATTGCTACATTCCGCAACAATACTATCAATAGTGATGTTTTTCATTTAACGTACGAAATAACATACGGTGCGAACTTTTCTCGCTGGACTCGGCTATGTGTTTGCACCATCTACTACGCTGGAATCCCCACTTTAATATTTCCTTAACGA
The DNA here is from genome assembly GCA_023313725.1 of Lithobius niger. NCBI lineage: Eukaryota > Metazoa > Arthropoda > Chilopoda > Lithobiomorpha > Lithobiidae > Lithobius > Lithobius niger. The sequence goes on from JAHWFP010028752.1 coordinate 45,108, forward strand.
TGGAAACAGGAGTCTCTTTACGGGCACGCCTGAATTCGGGCACGGAAGGCTGTCGAAGACATGTTTTCAGATATTTAGGGAATTGCGGAAGTTGAGGGTTAAATTCAAATTAAAGTGCCGAAAAGGGGGTTCAAAAAAAGGGTGATCTGCCTGGATGGTGTCTGCAACAGTTGTGATCGTTCCAAATCCGTTGCCATGCCCTTGGCAGTTACCGCGAGACCCAAAGACAAAGCTTATAGGTGGTTCAGCATTGTTTTACAAGTGATTTAGCACTATTTACAATAATGACAGTCGTAAGGCTATTAAAACACAAAGCTGAAACAGGAGGGCCCCGTCTCGCTACCGCCAAACAAACGCCCACTGAAGAGTCCAACGGGTGAAGCAGAAAGGGAACGTGATACACCCCTATTTTACGAAGAATTCTGCACTTTTTGAAGAGAATGTGCCACTTTGCACACGTGTTCCTTAGACCCCAAGAAGTAATTTAAAAAAGAGGGCCACTTTCAAATACATGTAGAACATCAAAATGGCGGCCATTTTGTAAAATGGCTGCGATTTTTATTTTTCAGCGTTTCTGCAGCTTTATTTTGTTCATGGAATTGTATTTTGGATGAACGTTGTGTAGAAATAAGACCATTCATATAAAATTTTATGTTTAAGACAGTACAAAAAGTTAATTGCCGCCATATTGGAAAATGGACGCCATTTTGGAAAATATCTGAAATCACCTGTTCTATTTGTGTGAGGGCTCTTTTCCCATGTTTTTTGGATCGTAGAACACGATGGTTACCTTAAATTTGATCTAAACCTAATTCTTTTCTTGTTGTTATGGATGTGAAAACATATCATACTATACTTTAATTCATTTTCTAATTACATGTTAACAAAGTCAAATATCAGTGCAAGTTCAACAAACAACCTTTCTTAAAGTTTAATGCCTAAGTCACAGGAGGTTGTTTAGAGAGGAGTGAACAAACCTTTACAATAGCGTAGCTTTCTGGCAATTCAGGTACCTTGCGGTCTGTTTGATTTACCTGAGACACATTAGCAATGCTCTCTCTCTCTCTCTCTCTCGCGTGCCCTACATTACCTTGGGTTGGTATTTGAAACAATGGAGATTCCTGTTCCGTGAAAAGAACCTTGTAATGTGGTGCTGCTGAAATTGTGATCTATGCCATATCTGAGATTTGCTGGACAGACAACTCCTTGGGATTTTGCTCTTTGTTAACTAAATGAAAGAATGTGCTAGTGATGTCGATTACACGATTTGGTGATATTGCCATGCCCGGTTGTGTAGAGGAGATCATCTACAATTGCCTTCCTACGGGTACTAGAATATGTCGATAAACCAATGTAAAGCGGTAGCAGAGGTTCATGGCACCTTTTATCGCGAACATTTTTCACCCTTGGGTATTCCCTCATTATGGCTGAAGATTATCAGCTGGGTAATAGTCGATGATGCCTTATTTACATTCTCAAGAGAGTTTACACCAGAAAGGAGCATATTGATAGCAGCCAAAACTGCTGGTGTCACCAAGTTTGCTCGGTCTTTCTGGAGACAGCCATTGAAACACGGCATTTTTTAACATGGTACCTGCTGCTCCAAATGGAGCACCTGCCTTCTCGATTGGAGCACCAGTCAACGTCTTGGAGTAGTGGAGCACCAGCCGTTGCAACTCTTTTCCTCAGAGTTCATAACATATGTGTTTACTTAGTCTAATCAACGCCTCCTAAAGTAAATTAGACAAATTCTAAATGTAATCTTCCCGAGAAACTTGAGCGCAAAAATGTATTCCGACCCTCCCCCCGCCCTCCACATCTGTCTGCCCTTTCTGTCTGCCCCATGGCCACAAAATCATGCGTTTTTTTTGCTCTTTGGAGCACCACTTCGTATTCCTTAAAAAATGCCCTGCATTGAAAGACACTTTCGTCTGAGAGACCTCCTTCTTCATAACCTGGACAATTCTTTCACAGCGTCCTCATTAACATTCTCACTGGTAACATTAACTTAAATATTGGCCCTTTTACGAACAAGTCGTGCCCTGATAAATCAGCTCTAAGTATTAGAAAGTAATCAAAAATGCTTTCTAGAAGCCGAGTAGAATGCTGCAAGGGCACATCAGAATCGTGTACTCTGTGAAGGTCGGCTAAGTCCTTCATTTTAAAGATATACTCCGTCTTTTCATCATCACTAAGCACAAGTTTCTCCCTAATGAAATCAGCAACATAGGTAAATGCCATACTATGTAATACTTGTTTGGAGTTGATGGACTGGATCGTGATGGTCGAAGGCAGTTCATTGTCCTAGTGAAGCGTTTGTGGTGATACTTTGCCTCCGCTGCAATTAGATCATCACCCTCTAGCAGTCCTTTCTGCTCAGTATTGTTCAGAATATGAGCGCAACGTTTAAGTTTTTCATCTTGTAGATTAGATATTTTATAAAGGGGTTTTCTAATTGTTGCTTTTCCTTTGCACAGGAAACATATTTCTTCTTTTATGTCAAATACAGTTTTGATACCCGGGTATCTCTAGAGATCCCTGGTTGATTAAGAATCTCATTATTCGTATGATCTACACTGAACAAATCTTTCCGTTGCTAATTAAGTGTCCTTGTAAGTTTGGTGTTTTTGTATTTTGACCAGCAGGACCATTTTTCTTCATGAAATATTAATGTTCCTTATGCCACCCCCTTCGTCCAGTGCATGGATGTCAAGTTCAGGAGCAAATGCCTGGAGGTTTTGAAACAGCTATTTAGCTAATGTGCTATATCCTGCAAAGCGAATGGAGGGGTCCAAATTCAATGCTGGACAGATGAGGTCGTCATTTAAACAAGTATGTTGACGTAAGCAACATTTTCTCCAGTCAAATGTGACAGGGACTGTTCTTTCTTTGCTCGCAATATGAATTCTAGCTTATGGAACTATGTTTAGACCAAATTTAAGGTTATCAACGTGTTCTACGACCCAAAAAACATGGGAAAAGAGTCCTTACACTAATGAAAACGGTAATGTAAGAAAATTTTCAAAATAGCGACTTTTTCCAAAATGGCGGCTATTAACGTGTTATATTGTCTTAGACATAAAATTGTATATCACTGATCCTATTTCTACACAATACTCGTTAAGAAAAAGTTCAAAGAACAAAAAATAAATCTAAAAATAAAATAAAAACTAAATATGACGGCCATTTTGAAAAATGGCCGCTATTTTATTGTTCTACACGGATTTGGAAGTGCCCTCCTTCTTAAAATCTTCCTTTGGGTCAAAGAAGGACATGTGCAAAGCGTCGAATTCTCTTCAAAAAGTGCAGAATATTTTCGTGAACCACCCGTACTAAACTGGCTGCGTCACAATCTGTTTCAGGTTGATGATGTCAAAAAGTCTTCAAGTTAGTTAGCTTTGGCTTTCGCAGCGTAGTTGGTGGGATTAGCTTGGCTGTTGTTCCGTGGTGGGGGGTGATATTAGTTAGGCTTGGTACTGCATTTAGCAACTTGGTGTCAGCCATTTTTATTCTAACATCACTACTTTCACAGGCTGAAACTTGGCGTGGTATTTCACCCTTATAGATTTTGTTTGTTCGTGATACTACTGTTTTTGTATTGCGTGTTAGTTTTGCTAGTGCCTGTTTAGCGGGTTAATAGTTTGATTTTGACCGTGCGTTTTTTTTTTTTTGTATATATATATTTTTTTTTTGGTACATTTTGAAAAGTTTCAGATTTTGCAGTGTTGCTGCACTGTTTAGTCCATGTGAAACCTTACTGCTGTACTCAAATGTTTTTACCGTTTTTACTTTTGGTTACGATGGGCCAGCTAATAATGATTGGTGCATTCTACTTGGTTAAACAACATTTCTGATTTTTGGGAAATGGTTAAAAACTAATCGTCTTAGTGTGCGTAATATTTACATATAATTACTGCTGTGTAGATTAATAATACTTTCATAGATAGAAATTTAAGATAGGTTTCAAAGTTTTCGGTGATGGGCTTGTTTTTGTTCTATATTTGCTTTTTCTTTTCTTAGTTCTGTAGACAATTGATGGTTCGTACGATTCCTTGAAAACCTGGAAATGTACTGGAAAATAATAGAGAAATTCCACACGTATACTTTGTTCCACATTATGCTTTCAGAAAACTGACTGTATGACGCCACATTTTCTTCCACTACGAGTGCAAAAAATCCGTAAACATCCCATTCGTAAACTCTAATAGTAACTTTGCTGAGTGTACAAATGTGAAATCAACATGTTTTTGCGCTCTTAGTGGAAGGAAACGAGTCAAAATCCAGTCAGTTTTCTGAAAGCATAATGTGGAACATACTATAGAAAAGTGCTTCAAAATCTTGAAAATGATATATATATGTATCATCAGTAGGTTAATGAACGGAAAGTACACAACTTGACTGAAGAAAACTGAAAAATTTAACCCTGAAAGTAGTCGAGTGTGTAGCCTTACATTCTTCTTCCTTTGTTTCAGCATTAAAAGTTTTGAATGTTAGGCTCTGGTTTTAATTGGATTTACGTTTCGGATGGCAACAAGGAAACGTAGTAGAAACGTGTCGTGCCAAGAACAACAAGAAGCCAAAAATGAAAATCACGATTCCAGCTCAAGTCCAGACCTCCAATGCAACCACTGTATTTGCATCGCTAAATAACCACTACATCAAATATCACCAGATTTTGTACATTCATAGCGTTACACCTAGAGGTGGTTTTAAGAAAGAAAATTTAAAATCGGACGTTTTGTTAAGGAATAATCAAGGTGACAAATATATACAGGTGGTGTGAGCTGCCTATTTATTTTCTCTCCAGTAGTTTCGGAAGCACAAAAAGTGCATCGGTCCAAACACGGCCGATTTATTATTAATAAATACAATGCAACCCTATATTTACGTTGCCTTTTGGACTTGCATGTCAGACTGCCTGAACGGGGACATTTAAGTCCAAAAGGCAACGTAAATGCGTTTGCATCTGTATTTGTTTACCTCTTGTTGAGCCGTGGGCTTTCCGTTCTGTTTAATTTATCATATAAAAAACCAAACTGGTAAAAGGGGCCGCCAAGTTCCGAATGGTTCGGCCCTTCAAAGGAGTGATATCAACACATCAAATCATTCGCCAAGTTAATCGCACCACTTAATAGTTCGAAGGTTAAATGAAAACTAGAACATTGCTACTTTGGGTAGCAACTATGCTTCAAGATATAAGACACTGACGCAATGGCGTCGCACTACATTGGTTTACAACCTCGACAATTGAATTGATGTGATGTTTGTTGTGATGTTTGTTGCCTAACTTGGCGCGACACACTAGCGTGTGTCTAGATTAATACTTAGCAAATAGGGCTGCTTGAAAAATGCTAAACATTTTAGAGATTAATTTTTCTAGCCATTGAGAATTCTATTGACAAAATTACCGTGTTTCACAATCGCTCTTGGCCAATTGAAAATCTAGGGTAATTCTTAACGAATTTCAGTTTGCTAGTGCGTGCATGACGGAGTCTCGGATAGTCTGTGACTCGAGGAAAAAAAACCATTAAAAGCAAGACGCAAGTACAGTGAACTGCCTCTATATATATATTTTTTTTTTAGTTTTGATTTTCGATTATCTATCATTAAAAGAAAAGAACGTATAATCTGTTAACAAAACACTAAACAGCCGGAAAGAAGCGAGTACTAAACCAATTAAGGAACGTTCTTCTTACGGCGTTGTGATCTTATATGTGCAACACCATGCGTTTGTAAAATATATTTGTGCTTTACCACCCACTTCCACCGTTACACAGTTGACAGGAATTCGGTGTGGCACCCCCCCCCCCCCCGGGTGCCTAGCTCGCCTTACGCTTTCTACGGTCCTGGGCCCGAAAGGCATCGCACCCAAGCGGAAAACCAAAGTCGGAAAACCACTCGTCGCAACCATTCAATGCCATCCATCGATACACGCGCTACGAAAGCAAATGGTCAGAGAAACAAGATGAGCCACAACGCTGTCTCCAATGCATCACGGGTTGTTTGCAATCGCTTCGCTCAATTTTGTTCACAGTGTAACTAATGACGCCCTGGTACGATTTTAGGCCCGGTGCACACATGCGTTTTTTCAACATGCGTTGACGCTGCGTTGCCACATTTGCGGTGTGGTTTACGTGACATCTATTGGGTAGTGCACACATACACACCCTCCTCGACGTTACGTTACCGCACGTCCAACGTGCGTTCGTTTTGCAACGCACCTCCGCTCGGCAACGCAACCAACGCTCCTCCGGTCCAGGGTGGCGATCAAAACTTCTCATATCGAGTTATTGAAAACTGGAATGATTTACCAGCTCATGTGGTGGAGGCCCCAACCTCAAACGTGTTTAAAAATAGACTTGATAAATATGTTGCTGACTGCACACTTTGGCAATTTAGCCATTGGTAAAGTTCTTGCATTCCTGCCATGTATAAATATACCCTGAAATGAACTGTTTTCTCCAGTTGATGAATTATGGAATGTTTATGAAATATTTCTTGTTGCCTATTGACAAATTCAAAACATTTATTATTGTATCATGAGTGTTTGGGCGCAGCATGTGAAATTGGACGTTTAAATAACTATATCTCTTAAATCCTATTTACTCTTGTTATTGTGGATGGGATGCTGCTTTGTTCTGCAGCTTTCCAAGTGTTCAATTGTTAATATATTTTTCTTCAACTACTTATTTACAGTTATGTATGTATATTTTTGGTTCTTGTTGCGCAGCCTGTACGGCGATGCAACGCAATTTGTTAATAAAGCAAAGTAAAGTAATAAAAGTAAAGTAAAGTAAAGTAATGAAATATCTTGATTTTTCCAGGTTTTCCCGACCAATACTGGCATTTTCCCTGATTTTTTTTTCGGTCGAAGGAAGGTGCTGTAACAGGACTGAACATTTTTATTTTCCCATTTCACTAAAATTGCCATAACTGCATCACATTATTTTGCTAAATCAAAAATGGTATTGCCGTAACTGGTATTTGTAAACAATAAGGAAGCCATAATCTGCACAAAACTAGAAACACGCTTAACACGTAACGTCCCATATTATTTAGGCCTAAGGAGTTTTCGCTTTATCATAAATGAAACAAAGAGGATATGGATTTTTGCTGAAGTAATAGTAAAAGTTTTACAAGCAAAAAGTTACATCCTAATTAGCTATTCTTTGAAGAAAAAAAGACTTTCCGGAAAATGTTGAAATTCCCTGGCTTTCAGTGTATGTTTACCAAATTCCCCGATTTTTCCCTGAATTTTCCAGACATGATAAATTCTCTGCATTTTCCAGGTTATCCCGGTTTTCCAGATAGAACGCCACCCTGCGGTCTCTGAGTACCTTGTGTGACTTGAGCGGTGCACACATCCGTCGTTTATCGCAAAAGCGTTACCGAAAATGGCGTCCAATTTCGAAGAAATAGACATGGAATTGTTTATTGGGGGAGTAAAGAACTATCCTGAAATATGAAAAGTTGTTGCAGAAATGACTGAAGACTCATTGGGAGTAATTAAAGAACTTATCCGGTTTTTTTTTTTTAGTTAATCTGCAAAGCACGTATCTGGTACGTCTTAAATCAGTCTATCAATGTACCAAATATCGTCGCATTGGTTTGAAAATATATTTTTTTGTAGACGAGGTAGGCGAAAAAAGAAATAACGTCAAAGAAATATCGTCTCATTGGTTTCAAAATATAATTGTTTGTACACGAGGTCAGCAGAATGAATTGCGGCCGAATGCGCCTGGCGTTATTCACGGCCATGTGTGCATTGACTGCTAACGTCAACGCACGTTGAAAAAACGCATGTGTGCATCGGACTTTATAGTAATGCGTTAACGTACGATTGGCATTCATCAGGCTTGAATAATTGCGAACATAATTTTTCACCGATTTTGACAAAATTTGGATGTGGTAGATAAATTTCGATAAGGTTTCTTTGTAACAGTTGTTAGCTCAGATTGTTAGCTCAGTTGCTTCGCACGTACGAGCGGATACAGACAGAAGAGCCTCTCCACACAGAAGACAATTTCGTGCGAAGCGATGCGTTACTACGTGTCTACAAGGTCAAAATTGCTGCAATAGTACGGTTCATGTTGTGTTTAAGGACTGATATTGATGTCTTTTTTGCACCATACTGCGACAGGGACAAAACGAGTATCGCAGGGTCTTTGCAAACTTTGCTAAGCACATTCTCAAAAAGTGTATAAAAACAAAAGGTTAAAAAGAAATTAAATAGTTAAACCACAAATTCAGAACGCTGGGATGCGCCAGTAATTCTCGTTGCTAATCCGATATGACAATAAAATCGTGAAACGGAGCTCCGGTGTGTCAAGCTAGCTACCTCATCGCGGTGAGAGCTGCCAGGACATGCAGGAAAGACACCCTACACCACGCAGGGGTTGCTTTGGAACAACCACTTTTGACCAGTGGTTTCGTATGTCTACCCTTCTCGTGGTGTTTTTTTTTCTTAGCCCGTTTAACCCATTCGTGTCGGTTTATGCAAATTTATTTGTCTACGATTGCGATTCGTCCTCTCCCCACCTTCTTTGAAGTGTGTCATTCAGAGCTAGTGATTCGTATACCGACTTTTGCAGACGCAGTGTTGCCAGATACCCAGACATGTCTGGATTTCTCCAGACTTTTTGACAGTGTCCCAGACATCCAGACTTTTGCTTAAAATTACCTAAAATCTCCAGACTTTTAACTGAGCTGCAATTATTTGTATGTATGAAAAATTTTGGTTTGAATGTTGCTAACTATTGTGTACGCCAGTGACGTTATTTTGCATCTGCGCAGACTCCCCTGCTGGTAAGTGTGGAAGTGTATGACTAGTGGCGCCACGTACAGCAGAATCGGACATTCTCGTGCTACTTACAATAACGCTACGCGACATTAGCGCTGCATGTTAAAGCTAAAAAACGAAAGGTTTTTATTTATTTGGTTTCACACAAAAAAAAGGTCCGTCTTCAATGTCAAAATTTAGTGCTTTATACCATCAAAATTGTGAAATTAGCGTATTGTTGAGGATCTCCAGACTTTTTGGATGAAACCCAGACTTTTGGGGGTTGTTTTCCCAGACAAACCCTACTTCCTATCTGGCAACACTGTGCAGACATACCATTTGTCTAGGGCTTTATAAATCAAATCTAGAGTCTGTATTCGTAGTATGATTGCTAATACCAAACATAGCATTTTTTAAAGGCTTTGTCATTATGTACCTTTAGATCGTGAACAAAAATATTTTATATTTAGCTTCGAATGCCTAATATAAAAAATTTCATGAGTTTCATGAGGGTGCAACTATTTTGTAACACAGCAGATCTGCGCCACATTCGCACGTTCGTAAACCCACTCAAGCAACAACAGCTAAATGTATAATCCCTTAACCCTAACCAGATGGAAGAAAATTTGATGTGAAGCAAAACGTTACTACATGCCTACAAGGGTTCGCCACAATTCGGTCCCACGACAATTCGGTCCCGGATAATTCCGTCTCAAAAACTCGGTCCCGGACAATTCGGTCCCAAAAAAATACGACCACATACGACAATTTGGTCTCAAGTCAAAAAAAAAAATTCCAAGTTACAAAGTTTAAAATGCCAGTTAAAATTTGAGCAACAACTATTACAAGTATGACTAAAAAGAAAAATTAGAATCTTATGTTGAGTGCTATTGCAGTGTCTACTTTTGTTTACAACTTAAAGTTATTTTTTTTCCAACCTCCCTGGTCGTTAAGCCTCTATACTAAGGACAGCTTATAAAACTGAGTTCATCCTAAAAAAATGTATGCAGTATAGGGCGGGGGGTGGGGTGGTTTAAAGGAAAGGTGACGTATTTTCAGGTGTGGGAGTTATGCTAAGAACACTGTTGCTGCAAGGGGGACGGGGGGAGACTAAATTCTTAGAAAAAAAGGGTTAGGTAATTTGTGAACGCTCTCTAATCGTTGCTGCAATTTCAAAACTTGGGGTCCTACACGTTTCGGTGGAAGTTCTCCATTTGTTTCTTGAGCAACGGCCAAGGCAACGCTAGGCTACTGAGCTTGGTCCGTTTGAATGGCTTTGATGGCGTTCTACATAGTTGGATGACTACGACCGATCATTGTTGATATCTAACATTGTTGCGTCGTTTTATAGTACTAAACCATGCGTAATGGCTGTTTGCCGTGACGTCACCATAAGTTAGCCAATGACGAACGAGAACAACGGCTGTTTGGCCGTCTGATTGGACTAGCCCAGTCACGTGATATGCACGTCACAGCAAACAGCAACGGCGCGTGGTATACGTGGAGCTGAACTACTTGGCATTTGTTTACATAAACCCACTTAGGCCAGCGAGAATCTAATCGCGATGGTAAAGGTATCGTTGTGATGATACAACGCTACCTGGGTTAGCTAAATCCGACGTCGTTGGAGTGAATGATTGCAGTTTTATAATCCGTGCCAATAAAATAAAGCATTCCTCCTGACGAAACATTTTCCCCAATTGCTTCTAAACTCAGTTATTGGCTCGATTTGTTGCGAGCTGGCAGAGCTAAAACCGCCGCCATGTTTGTTTGAATTTCAGATAATTTCTAGCTCCTAGCTGCGAAAATGCAAAGGCGAGTCGTTGCGTGAAATAGCCCTTAACCACTCGGGCGAGTTATTATTTTTTTTTACGGGACCGAATTTTCGTAAGGTTATTTTTTTTATACGGGACCGAACTGTCGCACTATCTGCAATTTTGGGACCGAATTGTCCGGGACCGAATTGTCATGGACCCCCCCGGCCCGCCGGGGGACAAGGCCTAAATTGTCGTAATCATATGGTATGGTGCTGCGTTTTGACGTCGTTCTGAAACCATATCGTGTCACGTTGCAGCCACGAGCAGCCAGTCTGGTTTACGCTGCGAAACATAATATTAAGGTTATACAAATTCAAAACGTTGCGCATTTTACGAAATCTACTCTCACAGTGTTGCAAATCTTGAGTGAAAATTGAAGCCACCATTTTTGGGGGGTGATGTTTCACCTTTCTGGGTATGTAGCAGTTAAGCTTGTTGGTTGGCATCGGTTAGTGATGATGCCGTTCATTGTTGTTATCGCGTCCACGTTTTGTTGGTGGGCGCAGGTGTTTGTTGGCGCATGAGCGTTGGTTGTTGTAATGTTTTTTATATAGATTAAACAACTTGGGAATCAGTCGTAATGTTGATGCAATTTTTTGGACCTTTTTATGCCTAAACGACGCCAGTTTTTGTTGCTGGGCTCTCCCACTGCCGAGTTGTTTTGACATTTTGGTGCCGAAACCCGTTTGAACTAAAAAAGAGCCATGCAATCGGGTAGTTAGTGTCCCATTTTTTTAGAAAAAAACAAAACCGCTGGAGGAAGGTCCAAAGACTCCCAAGTCAATGTACAAGAAACAGTCAAGATAACGCCAGTTTAGCAAAGTGTACAAACAAGTATAGAAAAATGGCAACAGCAGCAATGCCATTAGCTCAATTGAAGAAAAGTCGAGCAACTCGCAAAGTGGTAATAGCACGAGTTATCCAAAAAATAGAAGCAGACATCGCAAAAAACGATGTTGGAGAAGTTGAACCGGGGCTAATAAATTTAGAAGCAAAAGAGGCTACTATGGTTCCTATACTTCGTGACTTGGAGCTCTTAACTGATCCAGCAGAATTGGACGTAGAAATAGAAGATAATGAAGCATGCTTGGAGACTATTGTACGAACGAAAGGCAAAGCCACAAGATATTTAGCCACAATAGCAGCACCACCTCCCCCTTCAGTTACATCGTTACATGTGCAGAGTGGACGAGTTAATTTAAAGTTACCAAAGCTACAAATAGCAAGATTTGAAGGAGTCCTAACAGATTGGGAAAGATTTTGGGACCAGTTTGTAGCAGGGATAGATGGTAACAACTCCTTAAATAAAGTGGACAAGTTCAATTATCTTAGAGGTTTCTTAACGGGAGAAGCAATGCGGACCATACAAGGCCTAAAATTAACTGAAGCAAACTATACTGTGGCAATAGACTTGTTAAAAGCCAAGTATGGCAAAACCGACGTACTAGTAACAGAGCATATGAATGCATTGCTAAAAATTGCTCCAGTTCAGATGACAAGAAGTGGTCAAGATCTGAGAAGATTTCTAGAGGAATTTAAAATCCACATGCGAGCTTTGGAAGCACTAGGCACGGATGTAAAGTCGTTAGCAGCTGTTTTTTGCCCGATAGTGCTACAATCAATGCCTGGAAGTATTCTGACAGAGTGGAACCGAAAAACATTCCAAAATAAACTTGATTTAGACCAGTTACTGACAACTATGCAAGAGGAACTGGAAAATATAGAAAAGGTGTGGCGCATAACAAGCAATAGATTAGAGACAAGTAAAGAAGCAAGAACTGGGCAAGTAAAGAAACAAGAAGCAAGGAAAGAAGATGGTATTGTATCAACTACTTCTTCAACCGTAGTGGCATCACAAGCTATTCGTGGCAAAACTCCCTATTGTATATTTTGCAGCAAGAAATCACATTTTACATCGGCGTGCACGGAAGTTGTGTCAAACAGTGCAAGACTAGCAGCTTTACGTGATTCAAAACGTTGCTCAAATTGTCTATCAAAGGCTCATCTTCGCAATCAATGTGACAATAAGATTATCTGCCGTAGTTGTCAACAAGCACATCACACTTTACTTTGTCCATTACGAGAAAACAATGTTCCTAGGGGCAGAAAAGAGCCATCAGAAGCAAAATCGTTGGTTACTTCGGCAAGCTGTCATGCAAGTACATCAAGTCAGGCGCAAGATTCCATGTCTGTTTTACAAGCCATGCGGGTGTGGTTGGAAAACAATGGTGTAATGCAACAAGTGGTGGTTTTACTGGCTGGAGGGAGTGAGCGATCCTTTGTGACGAAGCGAATCGTCCAGAAGCTTAATTTGCCGACAGATAAACTGGAAAAGGTCACTGTCCATTCCTTTGGAGGTAACCAGAAAACGCAACTAACAAGTCTAATTCCTTTAGCGTTGCACGGTAGCAATGGTGCTATGTTACAAATCAACGCTTTGCAAGTGGAAGAAATTTGTAGTGGAGTGACACTATGGGAAGGCTGCCGCATCGAAAATTTTTTGAAAAGGCAAAGATCCCAGTCATGGTCGCAGTTGATGGGCACTGGAAGTACTGTGTCTGTGGATGTATTAGTCGGCGCAGACTGGTACTGGAGAATTGTAACGGGCCATATGAAAAGACTGTCCTCGTTTCTAATGGCTTCAGAGAGTATTTTTGGTTGGGTCATGCAGGGAAGAACTTTAACTCATATCCCAACAGTTTCTGCGGTGGCTATGTTTACACGTAGTGAATCAACTTCCTTAGAAACTCTAGAAAGAAATATTTCTGCTCTATGGGAATTGGACAGAAGTGGTACTTTAGCCAAAGAAAATAGCTCACAGCGTACTTTAGAAGAGACACTTGTTTTGCAGAGCTTTGAAGAGACCACAGTTTTTGTCAATGGACGCTATCAAGTGGAGATCCCTTGGGCTGACAATAAGGATCAACTATGCAATAATTTTGGCCTAGCAAAAGAGCGTTTGAAGAAGCTGATTCTTAAGCTCAAAAAAGACCCACAAATGTTAGAACGGTATCGTAAAGGTATTTACGAATATTTACAAAATGGACACACAGAAGAAGTTCCTAGTAAAGTAAACAGTGGGAACCCCGTGTACTACATGCCTCACCAACCAGTAGTAAAAGAAGATAAAAAGACAACAAAACTACGTATTGTCTTTGATGCCTTATCGCATTCAAAAGGATGCAATTCTTTGAATGGTTGCCAATATGCAGGTCCTAACCTAAATCCAAGCATTTTGAATCTGTTATTGAGGTTCAGGTCACATAAAGTGGCAGTATCAAGTGACGTCGAAAAGGCTTTTTTACAGGTCGAGCTTAAAGAAAAAGAGAGGGACGCAGCAAGATTCCTTTGGACAGATGAAGACTGGTCAAGTGAAAAGGAACCAGTTTTAAAGATCTTTAGAATGACCAGGGTTCTATTTGGTATGAAGGCCAGTCCGTTTCTCTTGGCAGCCGCTATTCGTCTCCACGTTAAAAACCATGAAGATTCAAATCCGGACATTGCTGCATTGATTGACAACAATATGTATGTGGATGATTTGCTGACAGGAAGTGTTTCTGCGGAATCAGCATATTTGTTTTCTAAGCAAGCAAGCAGCTTAATGGAAAAAGGGGGCATGTTGCTCAAAAAATGGGCAACCAATGACTCACAATTACGAAAACTTTGGCAACAGGAAGGGTTAGTTTCTCCTCAAGAACCAATAGAACTTTTAAAGGTTCTAGGACTGGTTTGGGATCCTATGACTGATTTGCTTTCATTAAAATCAAACACAATTCCAACAGAAGTGAAAAAAAATTCATTTTCAAAACGTAGTGTACTGGAGCTACTTGCAAGAATTTTTGACCCGCTCGGATTTATTTCTCCAAAAACAGTGGCAGCAAAGTTAATTCTTCAGGATATTTGGCGTTTGAAACTTGGTTGGGATGAAGAAATAACTGAACCCCTTCTAACAGACTGGAAATTGTGGAAGTCAGATCTTCGATATTTGCAAAATATTATCATGCCTCGTTGGTACGGAACTCAAGAAGAAGACTTGAATCAATGTTGCCAATTGCATATTTTTTGTGATGCGTCACCGAGGGTTTATGGTGCGGTAGCATATCTCAGAATAGTGTCAGTGGATAAAAGAATACGGTCTTCGTTTGTGGTTTCAAAGTCAAGAGTGGCACCCTTGGAAGGTATGAGCATTCCAAGACTGGAGCTGATGGGCTGTTTGGTGGGTTCTCGTCTTGCTGACACTATTCGTCAAGCCTGGTCAAAGGATGACATGGAGACTCTTCTATGGACAGATTCAAAAGTGGCTTTGAGTTGGATAAAGGGAATTCCATCGAAATGGAAATTATTCATAGGAAGACGAATTCAAGAAATTCAAGCATTAACGACACATTGTACATGAAAATATTGTAGCAGTAAAGAAAATATTGCAGATATTATAACGAGGGGTCAGTCTTTAGAAAAGTTGTCAACCAATCACGCATGGTTAAAGGGCCCACAATGGTTATGCAAGCAAGAAGTTGAGTGGCCTGTGTTTATTTTAAAGGAAGACAACTTAGCATCGTACAAAGAAGAGCAAGTGTCATTTACATTGCTACAAGTGTCAAGAAAGGTGCTGTATTTGATTGACCCGAATCGGTTTGGTTCCTGGAGAAAATTAATTGATGTTACAGCTTGGGTTTTCCGATTTATTAATAACTGCAGAAAAAAGAAGTTTTCTAACAAACTGTCGTTAAGTTTACAGGAGCTGCAGTCGTCAGAATCTTACTGGTTCAAGAAAATGCAAGAAACTCACTACACAGAAGAAATAAAAGACTTAACGAAGAACTCCAAGGTGGCATCAACATCAAGTTTAATGAAATTTAACCCATTCTTAGACGGTGATGGTCTAATACGTATGGGAGGACGACTGAAGTTTGCTCAGTTTTCAGAAGAAGAGAAGCATCCAATTCTATTAAAAGAAAACGGTTTATTGATTCTTTATGTAATGCACATACATCTTCTGATGCTACATGGCGGTGTTCAAACAACTTTAATACGTTTGAGATCTTCTGTTTGGATAATTCGAGGCAGACAAACAGTTAGAAAAATTTTACGGGGATGTTTAATATGCCGAAAATGGAGTGCAAAGCCAGTTTCTGTCATCGAAGCACCTTTACCAGCTGCTAGATTGGGTCAAACCTTTTCCTTTCATACAACTGGTCTTGACTTCGCTGGACCTTTGGTTATAAAAGTGGCTTCAGAAAGAAGAAAATGCTATATTTGCTTGTTCACCTGCGCTGTAACAAGAGCTGTGCATTTAGAGTTAGTGACATCACAAGGAATTAAACATTTTCTTCTTGCATTTCGTCGATTCATCGCCAGAAGAGGCCTTTGCAGAATTGTGTACAGTGATAACGCCAAAACATTCCAACAGGCTGACAGAATGCTTCGTGAAGCTTGGAAAATAGCGGCAAGCGCTGAAGTACAAACTCAAGTTGCAAGAGAAGGGATTGAGTGGCGTTTTATTGCTCCTCAGGCTGCCTGGTGGGGAGGATTCTACGAAAGAATGGTAGGATCGGTGAAGAGAAGTTTGCGTAGAATTTTAGGAGCTGCTCTTTTGGAATACGAAGAATTAATGACCATTTTGGTAGAGATTGAAGCAGTCATCAATAATAGACCTTTACTTGCCATGACGGAAGATTCAAATGATGCGGAATATCTTACCCCTGCACATTTTTTGTTTGGAAGAGCTGAAGGGAGCTTAGCTGAAGCCTTTCCAAATCTCATTGTGGATTCTTCAAAGGAAACCTTACGAAGACGCTGGAATTTTCGGAAGAGGCTGTTGGACAACTTCTGGAAAAAATGGAAAGAAGAATATCTGCTACAATTACAGTCAGTTCACATGTTGAACGTTCCCAAAAATGAATGCCCGATTAAGCTTGATGATGTAGTGTTGTTACAGGATGACAGATATCCACGAGGGTCATGGAAGAAAGCAAGAGTGGCAGAACTAACTAAAGGGCGAGATGGAAACGTTCGCTCAATAATGTTGCAGTTAAGTAATGGTAGCCTGATACGTCGTGCTGTACAGAAGATATGCCCCTTGGAAATAGTTTAGGGTCTAGGCTTCGGTTTCTGTTTGCCAAATTGCTAATAAGCCTTTAGAAAGTGGCAATTTTGGTGCGACAAACATGAACACTCACTCGCACTCATAAGAAGCATATATTTTATAGGTACATTATAAGGTTAGAAAAGCTTACATCGCCACTTTGCTACACTGAATCACGCTTTAGATAGCTGCTTAGTGTATTCTTTAAAAATCAAACAAATAAGAAAAGCCCGCTCAAATATCTACTGTCCTGGGCAGTACCAACTTATGCTGTTGAAGAAGGGCTGCTCAGGTAATTTTCGTCCTCTCCGGTGGAGTCCGGTGGCCGCACCTGGTGGTTCACCCGTGGACGCCTTAAGTTGGTGAAGGGCTATGTACTACAATCAGGTGCCACCAGTCAAAATCGAGCGGGTTTCATCGTCATAGAGGAGAGAGAATGACGTTTCCAGACCGGTGAAGTCTTGGCCGGGATGATTTCCAAGCACTTTCCCTCTTTTCTTTCTTACTCCGATCAGCAGAGAGTAACTACCAGTACAAGAAGAGCACTTCAAAGATAGACCATTATCTGCAAGAATCAAAGGAACTTCGAAATGCGGCAGAAACGGAAGGAATTTATTTTCAAGATAATTTTGCTGTTCTCTTGCATGCAAGTGTCAAGATGGGTTACTGGAGGACAAGTTGGAAGTGTTCCTTGAGTTAAAGTTCGAGTGACTTTGTGGATAATGCAAGAATGGTGTCAAGATTTGCAAGGGAAAATAACTTGGCTGCAGGTTGTGGAGCATGTTGCAAATCTTGAGTGAAAATTGAAGCCACCATTTTTGGGGGGTG
>JAHWFP010028753.1:5125-18824 GCA_023313725.1 Lithobius niger
GGGGGGGGGGGGACGCCCCGAAGAGAATGAACAGTCAAAAAATGTATACCAAAAAAAAGTACAAAAAAATTCGAATGACGTCTTTGGCTCGACAGCAGGGATAGTGCTTGTTACGGTATATTCACTGAAATAATTTAATTTACTAAAAAAAAAACTGGTCGATTCGTATCGATCAAGCACTGCATTGAGTAAAGCAGGGTACTGCTTCAATAACAACCTTTTAGGATGTTCATGGTTCCCAAGCAAAATGCAGCCCCCCCACACTTATGACTGCGTGCGCACGCATGTTAATTGAATCTTCGTTTTCCGGCAGTAAATTTCCGGTATAGTTTTGAATGGGGAGGCTTTGCGATGTTTATCGTACCCCCATTTCCGATTGCATACTGCCAGTGGTACCATTACGAGATATACGATAGATGTATGTTCCTTTTTAGTAGCACTTGCTCGGTCGTACGAACATAAACGGTAAATAAGTGCACAGAATCAGTAAATTCCAGCTTGTGAACACATAATGTGGGATATTGTTCAAATGGACTGTCCTAAAATGGTGTGCCTCAGTGCTAAAACACATAATTTAAAACACGGAATTTGTGACTTTTTTTTTCTTCTTCCTACAGCCGGATTGAGAAATAGATTTCAAAGCCGTAGTGAAAATGGCTGTTGGGAGGTAGACCTACATTGACTTCCCACAAACCTACTATACATCTTCAAGTCTCACGTGAAGCCCATAGCCATTTGTACGCTGAAGACTGGTGATTAAGCCGTGGGTTAAACCATTCATAGTCCGTCATTTGCAATGTGTTCCATGCAGCCAAAAAAAATAAAAAATGCGTAGTATTCGTAAAATGTTCAATTACTCGTACGCGTTCTTGGTGTTTACATTCATGGAACGAGTCTTTAGCCAAAGGTCAATGCATCCGGGTGACGTCCATCACCCCTGATTGGGTAGCTCTTCGGTCCTCACTGGTCACGTGACACGTTGCCTAGCAACATGGCTTCCATTCACTCATTGGTTTGTAATGAATTCTTGCTTCAAGCACCTCAAGCAGCAGAACACTTGTACATTGACCTCAAATATAGGTAGGTATCCAGCGAGAGCCGTAGGGCTTTTCTTCTAGAGTATGCAAACCTCGTTACAACAAACAAAAAAAACAAAATAAACTGCTTCTAAAATATTAACGAACGTGTTAACGAAACCGTGAGGTACAATCAGAAATTGCTGTGTTTTAGGAACGTTCAAGAAGAAACGGACGGGAATTAAGAAAGGTTTTGGTCTTTCGGGAGACGTCTCCAGAGCCATCGACCTTCGTAATACGGAGTTTTATCATTCGCTCTTCGTTTGTTTTGACTCGTGATACGTCAAGCGGAACGCTCAGCTCGGCAGGCTGGGAACTCAGGCCGGCCACCAGGGTTACATACTTGGCATACTTGTTAAAGTCACGTGTGCTCTGGAGGTGCCGTGGGGAAACACCAAGGCAGAAAGATGATTTTCCCAGACCACAGAGATGTATATACATTTATCTTGTAACAGTCGGGCCATTGTTCCGGCCATGCTCCAAAAGGCGGTCATCCTTCAATTATCGCCATTTTGTTTACAATTAAACAGCAATTTAGGTCCGAGGTTTGGTGGGAACCCGCTAACACGCTCGTGATCGCCAATGTCTGGAAAGGAAGCAATCGAGACAAGGAGAGTGTGATTCCAACTGCGATCCCACACTTCTCCCTCCAGTGTGTGTTTTTTGTGACCATGTGTTTCTTACTTTTCTGTGTGTGTGTTTGTGTGGTAAAATCAGACAGTGAAAGCAACCTTATGGAATAAAAATATGTTGAAATCGTATAGATCAGTGACAATACCTTCATATTACGACAACAATACGCAACAATACGAGCATACACGAGCTAATGGTTTTTTTGTTAACCCCCAAAAATATGCTTCGCGTTCTGTTGTTTTAGTAACAGCGACCTTCGGGGGTTTCTTCATGACTAAATGTGAACGAAATCTTGAAAAATTAAGGGGAAGTTGCAGGGATAAACAAAACAACTGAAAGGGATGCGCTGATTGAGTGAGCGAAGCGAACGATATCACCGATTGTTAGTCAGTGTGTGCAAAAATGGGATTGAAGCATCTTAAACAGACGGTGTAACCTTATGTACGTTCATAGTCCTATGAAAGTTGTGATATCCACCCAAAACCAAAACTGGTAGAAAAACCCGCCAAGTTTCCAAAAACGGTCGGCCTTTGAAGGTAGTGATATCATTCCACCAGGGAAAGGCCGCCAAGGTTAATCCTATTAGCCAAGTTAATCGCACATACTAATAGTTCGAAAGTTAAATGAAAACTAGAAGATTGCTACTAGCGGTAGCAATCCTCAAGTTTTCATTTAATGTTCAAAGTATTGTTCGGTGCGATTAACTTGGCTAATAGGATTAACCTTGACGGCCTTTCCCTGGTGGAATGATATCACTACCTTCAAAGGCCGACCGTTTTTGGAAACTTGGCGGGTTTTTCTACCAGTTTTGGTTTTGGGTGGATTATATATAAATCTACATGGGAGCCAGTTACTGAGCTAACTGCAAGGGACACTGGAGGGAAAAAAAGAAGGGCGTCTTGCTGAAGCCAATCCTGTTAGCGCGGTTTTCTGTCGATTTTTGTCGATTTGTTGGCAGTTGCTGAATTTTTTAGCAAGTGGAATCTCTTCTTTTCTGATTACAACCTCGCAACATAAGGGATTGGATAAAACAACGTTGTTTTTAAGGCTACGAAATCCGATCTCAAAGCACTGCCTTGACTTGAAGTTGTTTTTTCCCTCCATTTTAATCTAGTGCCCCTTGTAGCTATCTTTCCAGATGCTATCCTCTTAGCCAACAGGTCGTTATCTTATAGAACAGCGAGAATAACGCCATATTGCCTACGTGGCTAGCTACAAGGGGCACTAGAATATAAGGAGGTAAAATCAACGGCGCTTCCAGTCAAGACAGTACTTCCAGAGCGTATTTCTTATGCCTAAAAAAACGTTGTTTTCTGTGATCCCTTACGCTGCGAGGTTGTAAATCAGAAAAGAAAAGATTCCACTTTGCTAAAAATTTCAGCAACTGCCAACAAATCGACAAAATTCGCGCGATTTAGGCCTAAGAAATCCGCCTTAACAGCATTGACTTTAGTAAGACGCCCTTCGTTTGCCTCTCCATGTTTTTCCTGTGCCCCTTGCAGCTAGCCAGTTACTGCCTCCAGCGTAGAGTTGTGTATAATAATATGACGTCATTTCCACTGCTTAATAGAATCAACAAAGCCGATTTTAAAATCTCACGAGCAACGCGAGCTTTGTAAGATGTTCTTGGGCTGAGGGATCCCTAACAAAGTGATAAGCAGGGGTGACAGTCTTGGCCTCCAAACCAAGGTGTTTGAATTCCGCCCCTAATCCGTATGCACAATCGAGACTTGAAAAAAAAAACAACAAAGAATCACTTGAAGTGAATGGCGTATTTTTTGTGTGTTGTGTATGGTGTACAGTTTTAGTTTACATTTTCACGTCTTATAAACAACGCCGAACTGGAGGGTGAAACGTTGTGAAATTTGACTCCGTGGCAAGTAATGATTTCCATTTTCTGCTCAAAGTGTTTTCTAACTGGTTTTTATACGAATCATTTGACTCATTTGTCCTAGGCTAGAGTCAAACTTTTGATTTCTAAAAACTGGATACACGTTAAAACAATTGAAACGTACATCCAGTGTTTAGAAAATAAAAATTCGACTCTAGGCTAAACTCGCTGCAGCGTCATAGTCTTCGTAGCTCGATACAGCGATGAATTTTTCTTTACGCCATCGTTATAATGCTGAACAAACCTTTTTTTTAAATTCCTTACGCGTTTGACATGTAAGGCACTGCTGTTATAATATGCAAATACGTTTAAAATTGGAGTCACTCCGTTGGAAATGCATCGATTGTGTTTACGGGTTCAATTCAGACTTTGAATTCTTCGTAATAGATCAAACACGGCCATTTTGAATGGCAATAAACATAATTTAGAAAATCATATTACATATAATTAGGTTTTATTGTGCGAAGGACCCATCACAAGTTGCTAAGGTAACCGATTGGTGAGCACCACCATATCACGTGCAAGAGGTCCTGGGTTCGATTCTGACCTCAGCCACTTACTCTTAGCATTTTCGGGAAGAGAAGGACCCTGTTATGCCTCGTACTCATGTAAAAGATCGTGGTAATTTCCGATTGGAATTACGTAGCAAAATTGTCCCTTTTCGCCTTCTGGGGCTTCGGCTGGGAGCGCGTCAAACCTACAGGACGTCACCAACAGGATGTCTATCGCCTGACCTCACCTTTAATAACAATATCACAGCAGAACAAATAATTCACCACATACAACCCGTTCACTGTTTAATTCGTTGATGGTCGAACCAAGCCAATTAACCCCCCCCCCCCCCCCGGGGGGGGCCCCCACCCCGTATATTTCGGCTAAAATGAGGATATGCCAATAATTACGGTACCACTTTTAATGTAAACACGTTTTAATGAAAATAAACAAATTCCATTTTTAAGGTTTATGCAGTATTTTATAGTAGGAAATGTCTGGGGGGAAATGTTCCCGGGCTGGGCCGGGGGGAGGGGGGGATTCCGAATTCCGTTGGTTGTTGGCTAATTTCTGACTTACCTTTATCGTATTCCAACAGTGCATCGGAATTTTTGGAATGTTTCATTAAAAAGGACCTCAAGTTAAGTCTCTTCCCCTCTCTTTTCGTGCGTAGCTTGCACATGTGCGAAAAAAATTTTTTTTTAGTCTTTTAAAAATCTAGAAAGATAATTCGGCGATCTTTATTTCGTTTTAAACTCTCACGGAGTCAGGGCATACAAATTAAGAAAAGACAGCAGTAAAGATTCTGTTTCTTCTGTCGGCTGTTTTGAAGCCGGCGTCCCGTTGTTCGATGGCGTATATTGAGACACGAGTTTGCGGGGTCATTGTACACCAACAAAACCTTCCGTTTTTTTCCCCTCGTCTCGTGCTGCGCGCATCTTCATTCTGTATTTTTTTTTTTTTTTTATTTACTTGTTTTTTTTTTTGTATGCTTTTTCCCAATTTTTTTAAGCCAACTTTAGTTCCATTTTTGCATTGTTTTGTCTCTTTAAGGGCCAGACACGATGGTTCGATGACCTGTGAAAATTGATGGTGATGCTTAGACCCCTCGTGTCGTTCTATAAATAATTCCGCCTTCTCGGGTACCCAACTTAAAAAAAAAAATAGCTAAGTTTCTTTCTGGCAGCCACACGTCTGGCGCGCGCACTTGTGGGTGCTCGTGCCACTAGGGGGCAGTACAAGCACGCTTCTTTACCCGCGCTAATATACTCTACTTAAAAACCCAACGAGGAACAATTCTGCCCATGGCTTATTACCATTCTCGCACGGTGTCGCCCTAGATCAGACGGCTTCGCAGAAACTACATGCTTGCGTGTTTACTTTATTTACGTTTGCACTGCAGTGTCGTGCAGGCTTTGCAGCAAATACAAAAATCCCAAAAGAATTACAATTTCGATCCTGATAGCGAGAGGTACTACAAAGTCATAAAAAAACCCACACACATATTTAATTTACGAGGGATATTTTTCCCTCTTGGTCACAATAAAAAAAACGCCAAAACAACTGCCTAAACACACTACAGAACCCTGCTCAAGCAGTTGTTTTGGTGTTTTTTGATTGTGACCAAGAGGGAAAAAGATCCCTCGAAAATTAAATATGTGTATGTGTTTTTTATGATTTTGTGGTACCTCAGACTCGCTATCAGGAGCGAAATTTTAATTTTTTTAACCTAAGCACCACATTCAACCGGTAGTAAAAATCCCAAGATAAAACATGAAAAAGTGGTATTTAGGTATACGTCATTTTGATTTTTTTTTCCTCATTGGTAGCTCAAGAAAAATAATAATATACTGTACACGACTCGTATAGAAAAGGATACATTGGAGAAATATAATATTATGGTACACAAAAACATACACAATTTTATAATAATGTAGCCTAGTAAATATTTCTATATAGTCAAACATTAATACTGTAGAAATATGGTACCTCGATTAAGCTACGAAAAAGAAAATATGGTTAGAAGTGTTACTCTAAAGTTCGTTTTAAGTTGAAAATTGCTAGATTGAGTCTAGGGCTCCATGAGCGTCTAAACCGCTTTTAAAAGCGTTAATGCTGGGAGCGTTAACAACGTGTTCCGGAAGGGGATTCCATATAGATATGAGCCTCTATGACAAATAAAGCTTACCTGTTGGCAAGCCTGTGGAAAAATTAAAGAATGGTGAGAGACAGCTCATGGGTTTAAAATCTTATTAAAATCGTTTACTGTGGCAACCTTTGTCGTCAAACGTGCAATTATTAATCATGGTTGTAACTGGAAGTGGCAACAGTAGAATAAAAAAAAAGATTGAAAACAACAATTAAAAAGCAGGTCCACTAAACAATAAATGACAAAGAATACCTGAAATAAATAGACAAAAATCGCCGTGAATAATATTAAAGAAAATCGGAAATTAGCCATCAGCGAAAATTAAACACTTTTTAAAAAAAATAATTTTCGCTGATGACTAATTTCCGATTTTCCTTAATAAAGTAATACCTGGGTTCGAACCCCAATCGGGGCAGTTATTTTTTTTATCTTGCTTTCATTGGTGTGTCTTAATTAGGCTACGCACAAGACCAGTCTTTAACGCTGATTAAGAAAGAATAGATTTTGCCTGGAAAGTTACTTTACCTAAAGAATGGGATGGTCTGTATTAAAGATTAATGGTCCGCATTAAAGATCAGAGGACGAATACAACCGATCAGCAGCACTAACCTAAACATTGTTTATCCTCTCTCGCGCCTGAAGGGAGCTTGCGTTCATATTGTGATAGTTTTGGTTTTTTTTTTATGTAGTAGGCTAACTAATTGTGAAGACGTGCATTCATGTTCAACAAATTCTTATAAAAATTTTGCACAAATTTAACTGGTTGTCAGATAAGGTGGGTTACGCTCGTGTATTAATTACAGTAATATGGAAGAAAGGCATGAAGGGTATGAAATGTGGTTACGCCAACGCACTGCTTATTTGCGCCCATACTTAGACAATTAGAGCCTTATTTGGCCAACAAACCGAAACACAGCTAAAGAGCTCTAACAAACTGCCAGTTGAAAAGTTGTCAAGGGGAAGAAAAAGAGGTGACAACTGAGATAAAGACGGGATACGATCAAAGAGAGTCACAGAAAAATGAAACAGGAGATGTCACTGTAGAGTCACGAAAAATGGATGCAGAAGATGATACTAAACAGCCACAGAGAATAAACGTCTGGCTAAATGAGGTTTAATTACATGCATTTTTTTTCACAATAATGTGCATTCCTTAGCACTTAGGTGCGAACAAGTCGGTATAACTGAAAGCAGCTGTCACAGTCTTCATGTCCCAATGAGCGCCGCATTAAGGCGCTAAGCACCAGGGCCTTAGGAGATTCAAAATTCACGAGTCTGGGGCCCCAACGAGACAGAATTCATGGTTAAACTTTGGTTGGTCGGGGATGGAAGTCACGATGATCAGAACTGTGGGTCAATTTGTTTCTAAATTTGTTTACTTAGAGGAGGGGGGGGAGGCCCAACATGTTGATTGTTGCCATCTTGATGGTTTTCGTCGTCGTTTCCATCTTCCGCAGGACATTGTGCGTCAATTGGGCGATAAGTCTGTCCTCCTGTCCGGTGTTTTTCAATTTTTGCAGGAGGTACAGATATATGACAAGATTTAGATTAGGGGTTTGAATAATATCTCTGTAATGTGTGGTGCAGTGGCAACCCGGACCACTGCACTGTGACTGAGGTTGGCGCTAATGACCAAGCTGTCGACGCGCCATTAAGTCTCATCTCCCCCCCCCCCCCAACATTTTATCCTTGCACCCCTCCTATCTCGGCACTGGTGAAAATTCCCAGAACACCCTAATAACTTCTGAAGGAAGGGGTCCACCAAAGACAACGACCTTTGCCTAATGAAAGATGGTCGAAACGGGGGGGGGGGAGATCATCAGAAGAGGGCAACTTATTATTTTCAAATGTAACCCCCCCCGTGAGCTGTACTGTGAGGAGCAAATCTTCAACTTCAACCAAGGGAGGGAGGGGAATTTTTTAGGTCGCTCCATCATTTTATTTTATTTATTGAATGACATGTAATAAAATGAAATCAAATGTCGAAACGACCTAAAAAAAAAATGCCCTTTCGCTGAATTGACAAAATACAAAGCCTCCCAGACCCAAACATAATAAATAATTGCACCTCCGTCGATCGTTTAGTTATTATGCAATAAAAAAAATACCGTAATTTTCAATTGACATTTCTTTGCTAGGGGGATTTATTTTTATTGGGTGTACTCCTTGCTACTTGGGGTAGGGGGGGAGGGGGTAAGGGCACCCCTGGCCGTACCTCATTGTAAAGGTCTCTTCAAGAGAAGAAAAAATAGCAAAATGTCCACCATGACACTCTTGCTGTCTATTTATTTTCTGATCACTCAGTGCCAAAGGAAAAATTATTTCGCGTAGTGCCTGGTAAATATTCGCTAAAGCAAATTATACGACTAATTACTAAAATGTAGGCCAAAATGTACAAATATAAGCCTAAATGCATGTGGCGCCATCCAGAAGTGGGGCGCGAACTACCTATTGTTGGGGGCGAGGGGTAATCGTCTAACTGGCGAATCGGATAATTGGAAGAACGTCTACAGTATAACAACATAACGGAAAATCGTCTAACAAGAAATTCGTATAATGGAAAATCGTCTAACATGAAATTCGTATAACGGAAAATCGTCTAACATGAAATTCGTATAATGGAAAATCGTCTAACATGAAATTCGTTTAACGGAAAATGTCCCTGCCTAGCTCTCTGCGGCTATACATATAACATCAGAAACCGCAGTTATGTTATTGTCCAGATAGACGCTTATCAGTTATATTATTGTCCAGTTCGACGTGTATCCATTACACGCTTATCCATTATACGATATTCCCCGTTTCGATGGTTTTCCAGGATTTTTGTTTAGGCAGATATTGGACATTTATCTAAGATGATTTTCCAGTTAAGACTATCGTCCGACGGTCCCTATTGGGGCACTTCCAACCATGTAGAGGGAAAATAGAGGGGCATTGCCAAACATGTAAACACTCGTTCCATCCGAGTAGCGAAACAAATTTTGAATCATCAAACGTAAAAAAACAATGGCAAAAGGGAAACCGAAACTTGTCTCCCCTCTTTCTCCTCTCGAGTGGACCTCCATGAGAGTGCTTATAAGCAAGACGCCAAGGTCAAGGGCAAGCAGGCCGCGGATCGCCAGGAATGCGGTGACTCGGTCCCGTCTACCCAGCGTTCGCCCCCGCTGACCCCACTCGTGATAGAGAGAGAGAGAGCCGCGGTGAATGTACTGGCCAAAACAACTCGAGAAGGTCGGCCATCTGCGATGCCACTGGCAAAAGATGGGACCCTTGCGAGGATCGAATAACGTCTTCGACTTGGCACCTGAGTAAACAGAATGTTGATTAAGGGACTGGGTATTTTGGGTGTTAAAATGGACGTCTTTTAGTACCTCCCAATTGACCAATAGTAAACAAATACCACACATTAATCCGTCTCCCTCCCACTGACGACTTTCGTCGAAGAACGACTTTTGTTGAAGGACAGGAAGAATTATTGGTCGACTCACTGGACGTGCCTGTTGTGGCACATATCTACACGACAGTACAGCGGGCAAAGGTAGACTTGGCATTTACGTATAGAGCAGAGACAATTGTGGCCATATTGGCACCAGTATGGGTTTTGGAGGGCATAACTACAAGGTGTACTTCATAAAAATGGAGGAAAAAACAACGGAAGAGCGGATTTCTTAGGCTAAAATAACGTTGTTTTCTCCAACAACAAAAATCGCGCGTCTTAGGTCTGAGAAATCACTCTTCACAGCATCGGCTTCAGTATGACGCCCTTCTGTTTCTCTCTGCAGTGCCCCTTGCAGCTAACCCATTAAGGCTCCAGCATAGAGTTATATACAATAATACTACGTCGTTTATTGGGTTACAACCCATAATTTTCTTTTTGGAAATTGGAAATGAGGGTAGAACGAGGGGTCATCCTTTGAAGCTTCTTAAAACAAACCATTAGGACCGAATTGCAGAAAGTACTTCTTTGTAAACCGAGTAATAAAAATGTGGAATGCACTTCCTGGTGACGTTGTCACAGCCCCCATCATTTCAATGCTTCAAGACTAGGCTAAACAAATGTGATTTATTATCTTTATTATAATTTAACTAGGTACTGTACTAACGAGATTGCTGTGTGTTACCTACTCTTAATGTATGAATGTGTATGACCTTGTATATTAATTCGTGGGCAAGTATAAGTGGTTTGACAAAACCCCACCTGTAGCCTTTTTCTGACGAATAAACCGTATAAAGTGGACGTGTTTTTTTTATTAATAAATAAATAAATAAGTGTGATACGAAATGTAAGGTAGGTCTAGGACGGTTGGAACTGGAGGAACCGTCTCATAATAAACACGAGAGGGCGGAAGGGAATTGCTAAAAAAATTGCTAAAAAATTTTAGTTCGACCAATTATCGCAGCAATTCGGCACCTGATCTTCTTGTTATTTTCTTATAATTCCGGTCGCAACGGAAATTTTTTTTTTGCTGAATGGCCCTATTTTGACCTTCCTAAACTACTTATGAATGCGTAATAAACATTCGCTCATGCGAAATAAGGGGATAATTACTTAAATACAGGCCTAATCACACAAATATACGCCTAATTAAACAAATATAGGAAATATAGACCTAATTACTTAATAGACTTAATCACACAAGTATACGGTTAATAACACAAATATACGCCTAGTCACACAAGTATAGGCCTAATAACACAAGTATAGGCCTAATAACACAATTATAGGCCTAATAACACAAATATACGCTTAATCACACAAATATGGGCCTAATAACACAATTATAGGCCGAATAACACAATTATAGGCGTAATAACACAAATATACGCTTAAGCATACAAGTATAGGCCTTATTACTCAAATATAGGCCTAATCACACAACTGTAGGTCTGGTTACTTGAATGTAGGCCTAATCACACAAATGTACCCATGTTACTCAAATATAAACGTAATCATACAAATGTAGGCCTAATTGCCCAAAAATTGAAAATTATCACACATATATAGGACCCCCTAATTACTCAAAATCAGACTTAATCAAACAAATATAGGCTTAATTACTCAACTACGCAGTGGCGCACCCAAAAATTTTATTTGAGGTCAACGAAAATTAAAGGTGCGGTGTACCAAATTCAGCTAGGAGACCTGGGGGAATGCTGTGAGCTCCCCAGCAGGGTTCGGATCCAACGACTTTTTGGCAGTTTGAACACCTTTGAGTCAACTGGAAGACCCAATTTTAGAAAATTTTAAGTGGGAGTAGACTTCTTGCTTGTTTATTATACAATTTATTTTTTTTATATGGTATTTGGGGGGGGGGGGGGGAAATGCCTACCTTGTCTCCCCCCCCCCCACCCCGGGTGCTACATTTTTCAGTTGAGTTTAGAAAATTGTGAAGGCTAGCTAATCCTGGTTTCTGGACATATGTTTAAACATGGGGGGGGGGGGGGGAGGAATCGGAAACGAATGACAATACCTTAAAACCAAACTTTTAAAAATTATCGAACTGTAAATTAAAACTCCCTAAAGGTCCTTATAAAACTATAATAGAAATAAAAATTATAAGTTTTGAAGAGTTGCGTTACCTTTCCGTGGTTGAAACGATTGTCGACTGTTCATTGTCACATTAGGTTGATTGGAAAAATGGACCTTGTGAATTTTCGACAAACCCAGTCATTAGTCATGGACCCCCACTCCTATAAATATTTTCATCAATTTTACGTCAAATTTAATGTCTAAAACGCCAATTTTGAACATTTTTAAATCCCCTCGCTTACTCGTGTTTACCAAATTTTGCTCGGCCTAATCTTCTCGAGTCCGGGCCGTTGGAGGTTGGAGGGGGAATGGGGTAGAATTTTCCTCTCTCTCCATGGGTGCTCCATTGATATCAGAAATATATGAAAACTAGTTGCTCCCCGGCGTAACATACGCCGGTCTAGCTGATTGCCGCTGCTTCAAGTCGGCAGTAATAGTCAGCATTATTGAAGCAATAGTGTTTGTTTCTAACTGTTAGAGCGCATATCCGTTTCATTGTCGACCGCTCGCCCTTTTTCTTTGCTACCGTGCCAAGAATGAGCCCACTCGCCCTCTTGCTGATTGTTGAAGCTTCGTTTGTTTAATCGTGATCCCTCATCATCATTAAGTCTGCTCAGTAAGTGAAATATATATTAACACTGGCGATAGCCAGTGTTAGTAAGGGTCGACCTAGGATCTCTGTGTTAAATTCTCAACTTTGAGAGCTTATAACTCCGTCAAAAGTAAACATCTTTAAACCAAATTTGGAATCTAGCCTTGACTAGTTAAAGCCTGTTTGCAGTCCAAAAATTGTGAAATTCGGTCGAGCCAACTCCGAGATACAGAGAGGGGCCAAATAGACAACTTCTTGTTCTGCTTCTTGTTGTTGTTGTTCTGGGGATACTTTCGTCTGTCCTCTCTACAGGTCAAACCATTTGTCCTATAAAGCTGGTTCTTTGCTCATTTTATAGATATTGCTGTGGAGATGTGCCCTCTCCATAAGGCCTTTTCTAATTGGTCAAGTGGTTCAGGGGTTACGGAGCTCTAAACGACTAGATTGATTGTTTTACATTGTTTTAAACATTGTTATTATGCAACAATGCCAGTTAGCAAACTCCAACTGCAAGACGTAGACTGAAGATAATTAATAAACAAAAACGTATCGTTAAAAGTTAAAAGTAAGGGTCTAAAAGTCAAAACCTGTAAGGAACACGGACAAGCTTTGACTGTAAGGGTCTAGGTGTCAAATTTGGCCAGTAAGAAACTGCTAAGCATTAGACCCTTACTACCCGGGTTTTGAGGAACAGCTGTCCGAGATCAGCCTAGTAAGGGTCAGCCTAGGGTCTCTGTGTTAAACTCTCAACTTTAACCGTCAACTGCACTGTTTTACAATTTAGCTGCAATTCAAAAAGTAACACGAATTAATAAACAAAACCGGAACGTTAAATGTTTACAGTAAGGGTCTAAAAGTCAAAACCTAGAAGGAACACGGACAAGCTTTGAGAGTCAGGGTCTAGGTGTAAAATTTTGTCAGTAAGAGGCTGGTAAGCATTAGACCCTTACTACCCGGTGGTCAGCAATAAATATTTGGCGAAAAACTGTACTTCCTCCTACAAAGACCCATCTGATGATCCAGTTGTAGTATGGTATACGTTTCCTGCTTTGCTTTATGTTGAAAATTATTTTTCGATTTAATAACAAGACAGCATATTCACAGCAGAGAGCATTAATTTGATTATCCTCTACCACAAATCTGCGAAACATAATAAAAAATTCTAAAGCAGCAAAAGACAAAATGCCAAATCATCCCAAGAAAATTGTGCTCCTAAATTTCCATAACAATATTCTAAGAACAAAAAAAACCTGCTACAACCGTTCATAAACACGTTCTGTCCAATAGACTAGAACTAAGCTAACCACCGGGTAGTAAGGGTCTAATGCTTACCAGC
>JAHWFP010028754.1:0-27770 GCA_023313725.1 Lithobius niger
AAAACTTATTTTAAAACATTTATCGTACCGAAGACTATTACACACTCTAGTGTCATAATGACGCATACTCCAATCTCTACGTAGTGCTTCCGTGATCCAGTTATTGAGAGCATAAATCTTTGGACGAGACGGTGATGGTAGCCATCTACTGGCTGCACCGTACACTAACTCATCAACCGAACGAAAGCAAGAATGGAAGGAGGAATCATTGTCGGCTTGGTAGCAAAGCTCTACTACGTCAGTGAATGATTGTCTCTGATATGTATTCGGCTCGAGGCATCATAACTTACAACAACAACATAACAACATAACTTAGTTTTGGGTTATAACACAACTTATAACACAAGTTATAATACATAACTTAATATTCTGCTTATCCTAAAGCTAGAAAAGATATGATGCGTTGGCAGTTGGTATCAGACAGTTTACTCATGGCAGTGCATGAGTATGTAATACATTGCATCATTTACATAAGCATTATTCATTGGATGGAACAGACACGTAAACACAAGATGCACTAGATGGAACCAATCAGTAACAAGTGGCAAAGCATACCAGACAAATACACTCGATAGCATAGTGTAAGCAAAGTGCAAGGTGCACCAAATTTCAATACACACCAGTTTGCACGATTGATTCATTGTTGAGATAGTTATTGTTTTTTGGGCTCTTAGCCATTTTGGGAATTGAGTGTGTTGATACAGGTAAAACCCAGCAGATTCACGATTTAAGGGTTAACCATCTGTGATACGTCCGCTTTGAGATTATGGGATGGCAGCCGCTATAAAGATTGAACATGGTGAGCAAATTCAGTTGCACTGAATAAAAAATGTTGGAAAAAACTTAAGTCCGGCGAGTAGAGTAAAACACGCACAGCTTGAACTAAATTTCCAATAGCTGTTCCATTTTATAAATTGATGTTTGCATCATTTTTAAGAAATACAGCGATTTCACAATTGTGGCAACATGCCTATAATATATGCGTTGTCTTCGTCGCACACCACAAGAGTGATGACGAATAATGGGATGTTTATTTCACGAATCTCCGACATTACAGTAATTTTGTAAATAAAATAAATAAATATATTATAGGACTGGCCTAACAGGAAATTAGCTGGCGCCATGTTGGCGTTAGTGGCGTCGTCCAAGCGCCAGAAGGAGTGCAAATAGGGAAGGTTTGGATTGCATTGTTTTTATACAGTTGCCACCTCCTAGTTTAAACCACGGGGTCGCGACTGAACTATAGAAGCAATGCATTTTAAGTCATCGCTCTCTGTACTCTTTCTGGTACCTTGTAACACCAACGTGGCGCCAGCTAACTTCCTGTTCTAGTCTGAATGAGATTCGCGAGAAGCCAATCCCACAATCTATTTATTTATTTAGAAAATTATTGTTATGCCGTAAAAGTAGCAAAATAGCAATTTCAGATTAAAACAACAATTTAAAAACAGAAGAAACAGGCACCACCTAACTTCCTGTTCTCATCTGAATGAGATTCCAATGGAAGCCAACAATCCCACAATCCATCACTCCACCTTCCGTCAGCAAATCCGACATGGCTCTACGCAATGGGTGTTTTAATCATTATTAACTACAGGCTGCTGTTAATCTTAAAACACTGTAAGTCTTCAAATCGTGCAAACATCAATTTCGAAATATAAATAGATATTGGTATATTTGTTCAATTTGTTGTCTGCTTCTAATAGGAAATATTATGAAACCGTTTTACAGTTTAACTGAAGCCGTGTGTGTGTTACCCTACTCGTTGGACTAAGGTTGGACTAATGGCGGCAACCACAGCTTCAATGCGGAAGTGTCACAACTGGAACACCCTCATCTCTGATTGTCCATACCATATATTATCCGGGCTAGGTAATTAAACAATCTGATGAATGGTAAATATATTTCTGCTCTTGTGTGACAGGACCTACGGAGTTCAACTGAATTTACTCCAACATTCACCCATTTTTTCCCCTTTTTACCCTTGTTTATTTACCATTTTCTTACTCTTTCATTTACATTTTGATTTGTAACTCTATCTCTTACAGGGCTCGACGTCTACCATTTTAAAATATTGCATGAAAACCTGTCGGACGGTCCTAGCGTAGGCTCGTAAATATACGTTATTCAACTTCAACTGTAAACGCGCGTTTGTATTCAGCATTACATTCTGGATTTCGGTCAGTTAACCCACGACGTTCGGTAACAATGCGGTATATCAGCCTGTCGATTAATGGCGAAGCAAGGAGATCAAGATAGGCTGGTTCACTGGACTGTTACTGAACAAGGTGGTTTAACAAGACTTTTGTTGCTACCATTGTTGCAACTTGCATGTGTCTTCATTTTGATAGGCTGAAGCATTGTTGCTCGATTCCGAATTGCTTCTTCTACGAACAAGGGAACTGAGAACTTACCCGATCACCCAACAACGGAAAGGAGGACGAGAAAAGACGGCTTGGGTGGAGTAATCCGAACGTAGTGACGCGAAAATGGAAACTAAAAAAAACGATTGTTTGCTTTTCACATCGTTCACTGTCAACCGGCGTGTCTTACATTTTCTTTTTATTCTGACGTTTATGATATTGTTGGAGTTCACGGCCGTGTAGCTAGAACAAATTATTTCTAGTAATTACTTCCTACAATGACGTCTAGTAAATACAATTTATATTCCATTATTTTTTTTATTAGTAAATACAAAAATATAAAAGTGTGCAAAATAAGGGCGCAGAATGAATATGCAACCATTGTTGAGCATTGTTGCAGGCGTGCGAATACGGGATTTCTGCATCATCGTTTCAACAGCGATAGGGTTGAAAGTATAAGGTAATAATTTTACTTAAGTTTATCCGAATCAACTTTTCTCGCGGTTTTTTAATTGGGTTGAATCTAGACACGCTAGTGTGACGCCGCCAAGTAAAAGTAGATCATCCCATTGTAGACATCCGATTGTTA
Source organism: Lithobius niger (assembly GCA_023313725.1). Lineage (NCBI taxonomy): Eukaryota > Metazoa > Arthropoda > Chilopoda > Lithobiomorpha > Lithobiidae > Lithobius > Lithobius niger. Next base: position 2,953 of record JAHWFP010028754.1, read on the forward strand.
AAAAATTGATTGTTAATGATAAAAAGACAGGTGGGTGACCGCCTGGGAATCTGGCTGTTGCAGACATAGGGCCTTAGGGCTTCGGGCAGATGACCAGGAGTGGTTAACGCTCGTTAAACCCTTTGAAACCCTTTGACAGCCTCCCTAGCAGACATGTGTCTGTGAACTGTAAGCAACTAAAAGCATATTTTGGCATGTTGAGGATCAATCCCAATGCGACAGAAATCTTTCAAATTGTGGTAAATGTAAGGAAAAGGTGCAGGTATAAAGACAAAATGAAAAAGGGCTGAGTGTCCACCATTCATAGAGATAAAGATGCGTCAATAACGTTGTTTTTATGTTACTGAGTAGCTAGCTAGTAACTAGCTAGTAACGCTGGCCCCATTTTAAATCCCATAGACTCATTCTCATGGCTAGCGCAAAATTGAAAAGGCCTATGAAGCTGAACTTTTGCACATGGATGCATGGTGATCTGAGCATGGTCCGTTTGTTGGTTTGAGGGTTGTAGGGGTCAAGACTAATGCGTGGGATGGTTTTGAAATTCGCCACCAGCGAATTTAAATTTCGTTTCTTTTCAAAGTTGCAACCAAAGATTTTAAGCAACGATGGCTTGTACAATCAAGACTTGTCCTTAGATTTATTGTAAAAGCCTGGACAACTAAAAACTGATCTGTAACGAAGGACAAAATAAAGAAACATTAACGTTGCCGTGGATTGCGTAAGAATAAAGGGATGCACGTTAGATGATGGTTACACAACAATACGAGTATCCTCGAGCTAATGGGGTTTTTGTTAATAACCCACAAATAAAATGACCACCTGGGAATCTGACTGTTGCAGACATAGGGCCTTAGGGCTTCGGGCAGATAACCAGGAGTGGTTAACGCTCGTTAAACCCTTTGAAACCCTTTGAATAAAATGCTTCGCGTTCTGTTGTTTTAGTAACAGCGACCTTCGGGAGTTTCTGCATGACAAAATGTGAATAAAACCTGGAAAAATTAAGGGGAAGGTGCAGGGATAAACAAAACAAATTCGCTGAGTGAGTGAGCGAAGCGAACGAAATCACCGATTGTTAGCCAGTGTTTGCAAAAATGGGATTGAAGCAACTTAAACAGACGGTGTAACCTTATGTACGTTCACTGTCCTATGAAAGTTGTGGTATCCACCCAATACCAAAACTGGTAGAAAACCCTTCAAGTTTCCAAAAACGGTCGGCCTTTGAAGGTAGTGATATCATTCAACCAGGGAAAGGCCGCCAAGGTCAATCCTAAACGCCAAGTTTGGCGTTTCACTTGCCGGACTTACGCCCAGTTTCATGCTTTCTGGCACGGCGCGGTGCTAACTTTGGACCTTCACCACGGCCAAACGGTGCGTTTGCCCCCCAAAAAATTTGGACCATCAACCTGAATAAAATTCTCATTTAACTGTTGTTGTTCAGTTTTGTTGTTTGAAATTTTGTAGATTCGTTTTATGAGTGTGCGGCTTTGGGCCAAGGATCGCAAATAAATTACCAGCTTTTTTGTTTCAATAAATTGAATTGAATTTAATTGGCTCACTAAAAGGAGACTAGAGATTATTTCGTTCTCTGGTATAAACTTTACGACGGTCAGCGTGATCAGTGTTTCCAGGGTTTGCACATAAATATGATCTCCTTATTCGGGGTGTATTTGAACACAGGATGTCGGCCAAATCCGTTCTCGTATAAGGCTGTTGTGGCGCTCTGCACGAATTCCGGTCAACCGTTATTGAGAATGAGGTTTACTGATTTGGCTTTGTAATTGTTAGTTGCGTTGCCGTCTATGTTGGCATGGTTGGTGTATTTTATTGTTTTTCTTTAATTGTTTTGGCAGAGCTGACGACAAACCAGATCAACCAGACCAACCAGATCTAATAAATTGAATTGAATTGGCTCACTAAGAGACTGGTGTGTGGTTTATTGCAAGAAGGGTGGAAAGTAAGCACAAGTTCCAATCTAGTAGAAAAGAATATTATTTTTTACAGAAATAGACCTTCAAGCCTTAAAAAAAAAACATTATGAAACATTGGTAGGGCAAATTATGTCACCGTCCAGCAAAACAAACTTTGTTATATGAAGTTACAGAATGAAGATACAAACGAAGGTAAACAGACCAGAAAAAGTACTGTGAAAGTTGTGACAACCCAGCACAAGTCCATTTTTCTAGTGATGCTTTGGGTTAACCGGATTAACATTTTCCCAGTTTTGGTTTATATGAAGGCAGGCGTGATGTCTCGTGCGATCTAAGGTCTGTAAAACTTATGACATCTACCTAAAACCAAAACTGATATAAAAGAAGCCGGAAAGTTTCCAAAAATGGTCGACCTATAAAAGCAGTGATATCATTCAACCGGGATAAGGCCGCCAACGTTCACCCTATTATCAACAAACTTGGCAGATTGCCTCCTCTTTAATTTCTTTGACTACTTTTTCAAACTGCTGAAACATCTTAGACTTAAACTGTACAATCGTGTGACGCCGACATTGACAGTTGTGCAATCTTATATGCATATAATTATGATTAATTCCAGAAAAAAAATTAAAGACGAGGGCAATGCGCTAAGTTTGATGGTTAACAGTGTTAACCTTAACGATCTTTCCCTTGTTGAATGATATCACTGCTCTCAAAGGCCAACCATTTTTAGAAACTCGGTGGCTTCTTTTATACCATGCAGCTGTGGTTTGGGTGGATCATAAAAACTCCATTACTGTTAGTAACCACTGTCTGGCAGTCGAAACAACAGATATCAGCATCAGTTATGAATAATCATACTTTGTAACTTGGTGGACAACTATATGAACGAAGCCAGATATAGCATAAAATCTCGTGTGTTTTGGCAATAATGCAGTCGTGCCTGCGCTTCTCGTGTTCTGTTGCCATAACCCACTCAATTTTATTCAAATGTTAGCAAAGCGGCTGCCACCGTTAACAACTAAACATCTTCTCCCAACATGTCCACTGTTTTATCTCCCTGTGGCGGCCTTAGACGTAGCTCTTATCAATAATCGAACTTTCGAACTTGTGCCATTTTGCGGTCACATTACAGTCATGTCACGCGCGGAATGGCCAGTGGCTATTGATCCAGCTCGCACTGCAAACCAAAACATTAAGATAACATTTTAGGACTTGTAGTTTAATTTGAGCCCATTTAGTGGCCTGCCAGAATGCATTTGTGGCTGGTTTAGTCAGTTACGACGCAAATAGAAATTGTGAAAGTAATGGTGTGTTTACCAAACGACGAATAACAACCACCGCCATATAGGAATAACGTCATGATAAGGTCGAAGGGAGACGAATGATTTGTTATTTTATTCCACACACAAAGTTTTCATCTTTTTCACAGAGTATTTTTAAAAACAAGTATATGTACACTAGACGAGAAATGGAACTGCAGTAATAAAGTAAATGGCATCCGTAGTTTCAGAGGCCACATGACAACACGTGACACGGCCGCTCACTCAATTTCACTACCCCCGTGTTTGTTTAACTTCCAAACTAGGCGGTATAGACAAGTGGTGTAACCTGGCAAGTTGTAGAGAACCATAAACCAATGCCAACACAAAAACAACCCAAAGAACATAAGCAACCCTCTATGTATGGTGTTGCGTCCCTTTTATGTACTGCAGTGTAGTTTTTATTGCTAATTATGATGTCATTGTGCTTCGAAATTTGTTACGTGATTTTGCATTGATATTGGTTGACGATTTTCTACAAACTTGCAGTTTACAACAGTATTCCAGAATGTGTAGTTTAGAAAAATAATACCGTGATGACCAGGACGGGCCATGTCAAGGTCAACTATTATTTAGCTGAATATAGATTTTTAGTGTTCAAAACAGATGCCTCGTGAAGAGCAATTATTAATTTGAGCCCACAATTTATTTGAACCCATAATTGACTTGAGTTTCTGCTCAAAGTTTTTTTTTTTTTTTTTCGTTACGCTTGATAAAGGGTCGCGTACTGACCCGAAACGTTACGAAATATTATATACATTTGCACCTTTTAGGCTTTTTAGTCATTCATTCACAAGTTGTTTCACAAAGATGAATTTGTGTGTCGATTTAATTCATCTGTATGAATTAAATTGTGGGCATATGCTCGTCAGAGGCATCTATTTTGAAAATAAAATAACTCCGAACCTGATTGATGTGAACAAGATCTGATCAGTATTTCACAATAAACAATACAAATACGAAACACCGAAAAATTTTTCTTGATATTTGAAATATATTTCATCTTCGAACTCAATTTCGTGCTCCGGCACCCTTTTAACTAAATTGCAAGCAAACCGGTATAAATTACTGATAGGAGGAACCGACAATCAGCATCCACATTTAGTTGGATATTGATATCATTCGCTTCGCTCTCTTGGCCAATTAAGAAAGAATTCGAATTTCCATTTTCGATTTGATTTCTTGCCACTTGATGCCCTTGTATGATTGAATCTGAATCTGAAAGTAGCTGAAAATAAGTCTTGCTATTTTTTTTTGCCAGTTGGAGTCGAATGTGTCCTTTTGTGTGAAAATTTAGGCACTGAAATTAATTAGATTCACGCGAATACTTGACTATGATATCTTGTGGCAAGAAATGATATGCCAAAAGGGGAGGTTTCGAATTCTTCGTTATATTGCATAAACGCAACTGAGTTATTTTCGTATTGAAGTGTTTAAAAAGGCTTCTTATTGTAATATGTAAGTGAAAAAGGCCTTTCAGTCCACAAGTAGAGTAAATGGTATGAATGTTTGCACTGACGAAGAGACCAGCGCCACAGCCATGTGTACGACTACGGCGACTATTAGAATTTTTTTTAACGATTTCATAATGAGTTTTTTTTAAGGCCTGACTAACACAAAAATGAATCCAAAGTGGGATTATGTTAAACTGTGTAAACTAGGTTTATACTCGGCCGAGCGAGAGCGTTCTGTAATACTTTAGTCTGTATATTTTCTATGTTATCATCTCACACAGCAATTCCTCAATGTGAAGCAAGTGAACGATTCAAACACCGATCTTTACGAGCGTTTCTGGATAGCTCTGCCATCATACGCGAGATTATCTGTAGAAAAGATAAAAGAAAAGACCGTGTTGTTTCAAAACATGTGAAACTGGCAGTAATAGTGGGTTTTTTTTTTACCATTTGTATTTACTTTCTGCATTATTCACACTAAAAGAAGAAGTTTCAGTATGGTAAACTACAACAGATGGCTTTGTATAATTCATGTAGCGCTCTGGCCATTAGCCTTATAGGTCGGGCTCCCATAACCCCGCTGCTAAAATTCAGCTTGCATCCAACGGAAAAACCTGAAAATCTCCGAAAATAGTTGAGGGACAAAATTGCGAACATTATCGTGTCCCAGATAAACAAACACACTCGCAGAGAGTCAAACACACAAACTCCGTATTCAGTCGAGCATTCCACCTCGTTTGCTTCGGTCGCTCGGCCAGCTGATTTTGGTATGTCTCGGTAGCCCCTTTAGCGCTTTCCTACGGTTTTATGAACACATACCAGGCAGTGTAATCCTTCCATCTCAGATATTAGTTAAGCCTGATTTAAGTTGGTTTCTTCGCTCATTTACTTCCTTACCCCCTCTCCCACCCCCCACGCTCAAACCCAACCAATCCCAGCCTCTCTTAACATTAAAACGCTCCTAAATTAAACGAATGCTTAATAACGGTAGTATTATTTCAACTTTAACAAGAAAGGGGCTTTCAGAAAAATGTCCGAACCGGGTGATAAAGCAACCCACTAACGTGTTTCCTTTGACAGACGTTAGTACGTACGGTATTCAAAGACACGAAGCACCCCTTTCATTTCCAACGCAATATTATTAACAACAGACAAAGACCTTATTGTTGGCTAAGGCTAAGTCCGCACAATTCGGAATGTCAGAAAAGCAACATTCCCATTCCTGGCGGAATGGAAATTATTGTTAATTATCGTGGCAGCAACATTCCACGACACAATAAGGAAAAGGATGAGATGGGATTTTAGTTGGCTCACAACGAGAAGAATTGCTCCGCTGAGACGTACCCCCTCTCTCCTTCCACGTCCCTAACTTCGTTTTCTCCCCCTTCCCCCCACCCCTTCCATAACGTCTAAATGCGTACGATAGTCTCCAAGCTTCTAAGTTTTAGAGCTAAGGCGAAATGGAATAATGGCAGCTTTGTTTCGCCGAAATGCGCATGTTTACAGCGCCACTGGGGATTACAGGGAGGGGTTTTGGTGGCAGCCAAAGGAAGCTACGGTGAAACAAGATGTTCCACTTTCCAAGTTTGGAGACGGCTCAATGCAAATATTAAATTTATCGTCGGATGTTTATTGGCGGAACTTTTTATTTAACAAAATAAAGAACAGGAATATTTTTGCTTTCAGTTTTAAAACTAATTTCTCCATGTACTAAAGAATATTAACGCAAAAAAATAACGTTAAAGCGTAGAGAGCAGGTTGCCATAAAAATCCATAAAATCAGTAAAATAAGAAAAACCCATGTAACGTATTTCCACAAGGCGTTACTCATATTGACACGTACAGCACAATTCTTGAGGAAACACGCAGGAGCACATCATGATCACAAGAGGTATCGTTTTTAACCGCACGCAAGGTCTCGCCAACATCTTTCAGTGAGAAATTAATGGTATAACCTTGCCAGTGGAATACGAACGCATGATTGAGTGGGAAGGAAGGGAGTAGCAAAATACGATGTTTCGGCTCAAAATTCAGATCCATTCTCATGTAAAAAAAATTATTAAAAAACTCATCCTACGCAGTAAAATGCTAAGGATTAAAAGATATTCCAAACCGCAAGTGGGAGAGGTGGGGACATAAGGAAACCGAGTATTGCTCTGGACGAAGTGAAGTGAAGTGAAGTGAAGTGAATTACTGCTTGAGAAGCTTCTTACTTCGGATAAACGGAACAAACACTTTTGCAGCTTATTAAGACTCAAAAATCAAACTTCAAATAACAGGACAAACCAAACACTTCTGTACAACATTTTTTGACAAACCGGACTTAACCTTGACTTTGCTGAAACTAATGTAGGCCTATTATTTCAATCGTCACACTACCGTTCCACTACTTAAATTATCAGTTTGATTAAAATTTTTTATATCAAAGGTTTATCGCCACCAGGCGAGCCATGATCGTCCCATATAAAAAGCAATCAGATTTTCCGCACTTCACCTCGACCAGAGCAATCGTTCTACTCACGCTGTAGTGTTCCTTCTATCCACCCCCTCCCCCCGCCCCAACGTTAATGCGGGATTAAACGAAATTTGGGTTTAGGGTCTCTTTTAATCGTCAGCCTATTATTGATCGGCATCAGGATGTGACTGTATCCTCTTATTTATATTTATCTCATGTTACTTAAAAACAGTTCTGAATTTGAAGCCGAAACGACGTATTTTTTTTATTTGTTTATGCCCTTTTATGCCTGACCTTAAACGTAACGAATAAAATCTAAAATGCAGTGACTTTCAGAAAGGCGATATGTTGATCGTAGGTTTCCAAGTTCGAATCCCCGGATATGCCGTTTACCTTACTGGACTTCTACATGATTTTAGAATGAGGCCAGGTTACCTCCATGATGACATTTTAGCCCTAGAAGGATTACGGCCAGCACTACGTGTCATGCGCAAAGCGAGCTTTGGTTGTGAGGCATCCAAAACAAAACAAGGCGAGCAGCACTAGCCTAGTGATCAAAGGCATGGCTTCCAAACCAAGTGGACGACGGTTCGAATCTAGCCCCTGATCAATGCATATATTTGAAAACATAAAGGAAGGAGGCTAGGCTGAAAATTGTCACAAATATTTAAATGTCGATTGTAGTCCGTATGTAGGATTAAAGCTCAAAGAAACTCATTTACAATAATAATTACAGTAATAATAATAATCACAATGCTGAAACATGCAATACCTGAAAATGCAACAATTTCATCTCATTACTGATAAGCCCCTATGCAATTGGTTTTCATGTCACGCTTTACTCCATCCAACAACTCCCTTAGTAATTTTCTATTTCTCTCCGACGATTCAGAAGAGTTGGAAATTCCATTTAATCACAGTAATCATCAAAGAACTTCAAAAACTGTCTCCAAATATTGATCTCATCATTAAGACTTGATCTTATTAGCTTTCCCATCTACATCCCCTCCTTTTTTTTTAATTACACGATTTACAACCTAATTAAGTCATAAGTTCTGCAGACCTTGTCACAAACGACACCCTTTTTAATGAGAACTTCATGGTGAATTTAATTTCATTTTGGCAACGACAGCTATGAGAACGACGCCATCTTGAAAGCTACAAGACAAGTCCACACCTCTAAAAAATAGGAGGACCAAGCTGAATGAGGAGAGGGTGGGTGTTTTTTGTGGGGGGGGGGGGGTAAAAGGACATTTATGTGCTCCGCCCAAGACTGGAAAAATGACCAAATGTTTTGCAGCTGAACTAGCTGAAATTGGGCCTTACCAGACCTTTTCGAAGGAGAAAGAAGGGGAGGGGAGAACCAAACCGGAAACGTCTGATTTCAAGGCCGAAAGAAACCCAGAACAATCAGATTACAATCCACAGAACTGAGTAGTCTACATAATGCAGGCATTCAGGTTTACAAATCGGCCTTCGAAAAAAGGAAGAGACTGTGTTACTGTAGATGATAAGGTGTAATCTGTTTAGCGCCGTTTTACTAAGTTCGTGCCGGAACTTATCCTTATAGCCAGCACTTATCCTGCGGAAAGACTGAGAATTACCGGTCTGAATTCTTTAGAGCTGCGTAGCAAAAAGGTGGATCTTTGTTTGGTCCTCCTATGAGCACCAACCCACACTCTTTGTTTACGTTGATAGACGGGAGTACTCGGGGGGCATCCGTGGAAATTGGATGTCAGCAAGAAAGATTGCAGATTGCACTTTTTCGCTAATCGTGTTGTTGGCGTGTGGAACTTTCTGCCGGCTGCAGCAGTGACTGCATCCTCCATCTTAACCTTCAGCGGCAGCTGAAAGATTTTAAATTTGGAACATTTGTGTCTAGAAACCATGGTACCTCTGTGATTTTTAAGGAATATTTATAATTTGCCTTTTGTTCTCAATCTGTTAACCCTTGATGTATTTTACTCCTTTTATCTTGAATCTTGTATCTTGTATAAATCTTTTATCTTGTATTTAATAATCATATCAAAAACCAAAACTGCTAAAAGGGACCGCCAAGTTGCAAATGGTTCGGCTCTTCAAAGGAGTGATATCAACACACCAAAACATTTGCCAACTTAATCGCACCGACGAATAGTTCGAAGGTTAAATGAAAACTAGAACATTGCTACTTTCGGTAGCACTGTTCAAGTTTTCATTTAACGTCCAAAGTATTAGTCGGTGCAATTAACGTGGCAATTTATTTCCTGCAAGTTACATTTTGAGCTATTTGCCGAATAAATAACCTTATTATTAACTAATTACCTGCTCAAGAGCGGGTTGCTTTTTATCACAACGCTGACAGCAAATAACGAAAAAATAACGTCCGGATTGTACATAAAGTGCAAAGGCGGCCAACGATTATTTCAATTGCATACTGATCGCTAGTTACCAGTAGCGACCCTCAGCTACACAAGGTTCTGTATTCGAGTCCTGTTCCGGGTAATTAGTATGTCTTGGGTACTCACAATATTTGAAAATTAACTGAATGGCCGCCGGTGGTGTCTTCTGCTGAAAGAAAGTTGAACACGAACTAGGAAAGGATGGCACTGCTTGGTGACGCATTACCAGGTCTCTTTGACAAATGGCATAAAATGCTCCACGCAGAAAATTCAATCGTTCATTTGTATTTAGGCAATGTTTAAAAAGGCCAAAATAAAGATGTTCAGTTGCTTCCTTTAAAATTCTGACACCTGAAAACAGTTATTGTTCTACGAAGGAAAATGTGCTCTTTTAACAGAACACAAAACAACTTAAATGCATAAATTATAGGAAGAAACGTGAACGCTGACGACAGTTTGCATTCACTATAGTGCACTTGTAAGACACATTTTCGGAAAGAAGATATTTCTAAAAAGGGTGAGGTGGATATATCTAATCTTGCTTAAGAACCGAAAGGTGGTATTCACGATCGGAAATTCTTGATATTCGACTGTGGTGCCATCTGTGGTCCATAAGGCAGACTAGCCATATCGTTTGCTTCGCTCACTCCATTGGCGTCGATCATGCTTCATGTAATTTCTATGATTCCAAAAGCATCACAAAATCGATGTACTGATTATTTCGACACAAACTAATTGAAATTGTTGTTCACAGTTCGTTCATCACATTCCTCAGCATGCCTGCATTTATCTACACATTCAATACATACGATTTGTTTGTTTGCACCGATGTTTACACGTTTACTCCTCCAGAAGTAATCCCCTACGAAGATGGAAGATTGAGAGAGCAAAGCGAAACACACATTGGAAAGGTTTAGTTTACGCGGAAATCATTCGCTTTGCTCGCGCAATTCACGCATCTCCGTGCTTCAGAAACACGAATGTGAAATGACAGTGAAATGCTCTTTTGGTTGTGATCGATCACCAATTTGGAAAAGTTTTATTTTGCTAATAAAGATTTTTCGGTAATATTTATTGACATAGCCGTAAGATTATTCAATTCAACCAAAACTCCAGCAAACTTGTTACAAGTTACTGCTACCATGCTGCTGTAATACCCTTTTAAAACCAGGTATTTTTCTTAGTACGTAACTAATAGCTTCAAGACGGTTTGTTTGTCACGAATATTAACCCCTGCATGAACAAACTAGGACGTCATGAACTAAATCATGAGGGTGAAAAAAAAAAACTTTGACATCATTTTTGAAGGTTCTTTCGCATATTTGAGTGTCATAATATCAAGTTACAGCGATGGAAATAGGCCTAACGGAAGCGCAATTTAATTCTGTTTCGTTTGGTCCTACCCCCATCTTTGTAGGTGCTTTGGTTCCAGAAGAGTAGAGGTACAAAAACGCACGCACGTACGCACGCACATCATACGTTTTTAATGATGTAGAAAGTTAATTTTACTTCAAAGCATTTAAAAGGATAAAGTGGCAACGAATTTGCCACACTCTGTTGCAGAGTAAACTCATGTGCAGTATAGAACCTATAAAGAATTATAATAAGGCATTAACAGATAACAACAAGTTCTGCATGAAGTAAAAAAGGAAAACGCTTTAATCTTTAATTAGGATCTTTAATCGTTAATTTTCATGTCTCGTTTCATAGTGCCTCACATGTACCAGATTTTCTCGTGTACCTTGGCCATTTTTCCGTTAGTTGGGCTGCTTCGAAAACGTTTTGGTGTTTTCCTTCGCTTGCTAAAGATTAAACGACTCGAAGGATGACGGATAACATCTCCAACAACACCGTTTTTCAACTGCTGAACATCCCGCTTAAAAAGCTTTTCAACCTTTCTCAAACGGGAAATCTAATCACTTCAGCGACGCAGTGGTTAATGCATCTGACATTATAAATGACACTCGGTTCGAGTTCCTACCGACGCAAATGCCTTTTATTTATTTATTACGATTAGTGTCGCATTCCTAAACTTATCCAACAGCTCAGCGACCGATTACAACAAAAGCGACGCTTCTATCAAAGATGATGTCACACATTAATTGTTTTAGAATGTCCTGGATACATCGATAAGTAAAATGGCAGCCAATGTCATGTAAGAGAAGTGTTTTAAGAACGTACGCTCACATCCCGCTTGCGTTACTTGTGTTTCTTGTAGTCGAGTATCATGTTATCTTTTTTTTTTTAGTTAGCTTAGTGGGGACATAGTGTGATCCCGGTCCCATCCATCTAACATAATTAAAATCGTTCAGTGTGTTTATTTATTTCTGTGTCCTCTCGAAATAGTGGCGTCAAAAATGGGAGACGGGGTTCGGACGAAAGAAAATATCTCCGAATTTCTGTTAGTCGTATTCTTGAATTAAAATTTAGGACCTAAATGCCCCAAATTAACGAAAAATTACCATTTCAACAATTGGCAACAATCACAGAACAATACATGACGTCAACGATTGTTGACCAAATTTTTTTCATGCAAGCCTCGAACTTATTTTTTTTTTTATTTATTTATTTTCAAGTACGGTAGCCTTCCACAGGCCATCTGCCCTACAAATCAACCACAAATCAAACTTAATACAACAAAACGCACCTTAACACTAACACAATTGACCTGGCTCCGAAAAGGCCACTACTGCCCTCAAACGCCTGTCATTGCGGGGCCTCGAACTTATCGGGAACGTCCAGCAACAATGGTCTGGCGGCAACATACCCACAAGGAGTTAGTCAATTAATAATAGGTTGTTTTCAGTAACAATTAGCAAACATGCTCAAACACAAATATTAAAAAAAAGCCTGTACAACACACAAATTAAAGCGCACACAAACATTCACAGGCATGTCCGCACAGACACACACAAACATTAGACATTTCAAACACAAACTGCGTTCACTTTCTGACATAACCATTGAGTAAAGACAGTCCTTGTTCCCTGGAATTGGAGTTCAATTTATTCTTCACTGCGTTCGAGTGAACTCTAATCCGTTTTGATTCGTCTGCCTTCACAGCTGTGAGTTTCGGGATACGAGCTCTAATGCTTATTTCTAAACGGCAAAGCCGCTTTTTGTTCAGTTAATCTGTTTTAAACTTGGAGTGTTCCATCAAGGCACTGTAGTAAGCACACAAATTCCTGTTTAGTAGGGGAGGGGGGAGGACAAAGTGACGTTGGCAGTGTGGGCGTTTAGTAAGCCGTGGGGGAGGGAAGGTGCGAAGCAGGGCTCAAGTCAACGTTTATAAAGCTTTAAATAGCTGAATTTCATGTGTAAGACTGACGTTTTCTTTATCTAAGTCTTTGGGCGCGTGCAAGATTCTGTTTGTTAGTATACGAATTGCGAAAGGATTTCTCCTCGAGCGAAGCGAGCGACGTGGCTAGTTTGTTTGTTAACTATGTTTACACAAATAATCCTAGCAAAAAAATAATGCGTGTCCGCCATCTTTGGTCGGTGGATTCAGAGGGAAAACCCTCTCGAAGTGCCGATGCCGCAGCAGTGACGTCACCTTGAGGGATTGGAAAATTCATCAGGCGTTTAAGAACAACTTTGAGGAACTGTGACGGCAGCGCTGAGCTGTTCCATGAAGTTAAGAAAGTGGTCTATCTTGATGCTGCGGCAAATGCATTATTAATCCTTAATGCTTTATGACCATGGTGGAAAGCGACTCCTACCCACCATTAAAAGCCCACCATAAAAATGGTTTTATTACTCATTGACAGCATAAGCCTGGGTAGAACACCATTCACGGCTGAATCTTTCTAGTACCGGTTTGTGCGGCCTTTCGTGCCTTTCTGCTAGTAACAATCTCAACTAGACCTTCTTTAAATCTTTGTTAGGTTTGCATTCTAGGAAAACAGAGCAGTGTTTAATTGAGCAATGACGCATATAGGACAGAATCTTAAAAATTCCTTTGGTGCCAAAGGAATATTTAAGGTTCTGTCGTGGTGCCACTTACTGTTTAAATTTTCCGTTAACTTTTACAGCTCCATGTTGCCGGAAAGCATAGACCCACCGAATTATCTCATATGCACCAAGTTGTGAACTATGCTCTCAAAACATTCTTCATTCTAGACTTCATGTCTACATCGGAACATTAGAAAGAAATAAACGATTGTGCCAAACGATTTATCCAACCGAAATTTGGGTACTGTGTACACGCCTGCAGTCACCCCATTACACTGCTGATATTAACAAGACAAAACGGGTTCAGTGTGCCCTCAGTATATATTGCATTTCGACAAGAAGTCTTAGCATACACGACCTAAAAGCCCTTGATGATATGTGAATAAGAGGTTGACTTAAGACTCTCCAAATTCTGCAAGAAAGCTTCGCAGGAAGTGTAAGAAACTCACTCCCACAGAGGTTGTGACAACTCCTTTTTCAACCAATAATTGGAAGAGACAACACGGTGTGGTTCAGTGTTAACGTTTTTTTGCTGCGTCTTATTTTGTTGTGAACTGGTTCCATAAGCTTGCTCTCTTGCAATGAATGTCACTTTAATCAAGGTTTGGAATAATTAATATCGGGACACTTTTTAACCACGCGCTTAAGGACTATGTTATTAGGGTGGATGATGTCAAATCTAAATGGTCCTGTATCCGATTTATTTAATTTATTTATTTTGTAGTTTTGCATTACTCACTTGCATAGGAACGTTGAAATAAACCAAATGTACTTAGTGCATAGCAAAATGACTGATCCAAATATCACAAGAAAACATCTTCGCCCTCCCTATATGATTTGTTGGCTGAACTAACTATTAACCTCTTCTCTACTAACAAGTACCTATTGGAAATGTAATCGAAATGCAAGCTGTGTGAGGGATGCCTGGGTACCGAAAAAAAGCTACCAAAGCAAAGTTGTCTAGGTCTTAGGCTATAGCGAACCGAGAGGACGCTTGATCGAAATACACAATTAATTTACTTTAAAAAAACACTGCCTATCCTTGATGTGTTGCCGGGAGTCAAGGAGTCATTTTCTTGCTATTAAGTTCAGTCAAGTTTCTACAGTCCTAAACTCGCCAAAAACCTATTGCAACGACGATTGTAGCCTCGTTCTGATGAGGTCGAATAAGATACCTCAAATGTATTCATTGTATTGCTGCATGATTTATTGTTATACATTGTTTCGTCCCTATTGTTGCAATTTCATGTACCATTGTTGTACCTTAGCAACGCTGTAGTATGGATGATGATCGGGTACTGTTGCCACTCATCTCAATAGAAGCGACCACTGCTTACACATAGATGAAGCCGCTATCATTTGCGTGTCTAAACAAATCCAGACATGTCGATGGTTCTACGTTGTTGGAATGATGCATGGTAAGTAATCTGCCTATAACCTACAAAAGGTAGCTCTGCACCGTCACACTCTCTCAGTTCAGGCTTGGAAGCTGACACGGCCACATCTCAAGTTCATGCGGTTTATGCACCTTGTCTGCAAATCTTCTATCTTCAGATGCAACGTTGCCTAACTTTTCTACACCTGATATTTAGTTCCACGTGGCCCAATAATCCAAAAGTTTGCCATCAACCTGTGTATTTTTCCTTCATCAACATCTTATGCCAGTTCTACTATTACCATTACTAACATCACCATTCGGCCGCATTGTACACCACATTGAATGTCTAACATGAAAACGCACGAAGACAAAACGTTCTGGTTTGTCGGATGTCCACTTTTTTTGCCTACGACAGTTTGGTCACTTATTGCATACGAAACCCTAAAATGGTTGCTATACATCGTATCTAAGGTGGCTTTGCCGCGCATGCGCAGTTGAGCTGTTTGATAGTGATTTGTTGCAAGACGTAGCTTTGGGCACCTTCACCAGACAAGGAAAAAACGCCTAAAGGCGTCTGACGATATGTTTGAAGCTGTGTGCGGCCGCCTCATTGAAACCCACGTTAAACTAATCGCATCAGATACTTTAAGACAAAACGTTTTGTTGTATGGTGTTTTCGTCAATGCTGTGTGTGGCCGGCCTTACTGTGACCCTAACGTTGCACTACCCAATAATTCAATGCTTTTTTAATCAAAGTTAAAAATATTTCTTCATTTCCTGCAAGATTTAAGAAGGGATAGACAGTAGATGGCACCACGGTTGAATAAACAATTCATAGTTGGTGAACACTCCTCTTTAATCCAGGCATTACAAACGATGAAACGGAGCATAATGACTGGTGATCACCTTGGTCACATAAAAGATAAATAAATAAAAACCCACGTGAAATTTTGCGACGCACGACACACTATGAGCGAGACACGAAGACTAGGTTGGCCGCTTACGGTCACTGCACCAAAAACGCCGAAATAATCCTCCCCTCATGAAGAATTCATTACTCCCGGGGGAGGAGCAGTAGAAAAATGAAGATAAATTGGCCTCCAGCACCGGAAACGGCTGGCAGAACAGAACGCTATCACCACCAAGAGAGCTAGAGATCAGAATTACGTGGCCAGAAAAAGAATTGACGATGGAGGCGGCCATTTTGAATGGAAATGCGCTTTTGACATACCTCTCGATGCGTTTCCTTTTTGAATATTTGTTGTGTCGCACCGATAAAGTGCGCAAGAATAACACAAATTACAAGGTTTAGAAGCTGTCACGCAAACAAGCAAATCAAGCAAACAATAAAATCCCAAAATGTCCTGGGGTTAATAAAAACACTTTAAAAATTTCCATAGAAATGGCCAACAACTAAGGCACGTCAAGTCAAACAAAACAAGCTAAAATACTTTAAAAAAGGACCTAAACCAGCGCAGAAACTGGCAGTGGGGAACTTCGACTTCTTGCAAAAGCAACCCTGGAAGTGAGGAGAATGTGTATTGTGTAAGGCAGTGGTTTTCAACCTATGGGCCGCGACCTCAAATGGGAACGCGGGCGTCCTCTCGGGGGTCGCGATACATAAACAGGAAAAAATTATTTTACTTTTTTTTTAATTTTTTAATCTTAAAATCTATTTTTCCCTGAAATTTAATCATTAATAAAATTAATTACTTGGAAAGTACTTTTATCTCTTCAAAAATCTAATTCTAATTATAATCTCTCCATTCTAACAACTAAACTTTCTAATCTAAAAACACTTGAACTTTGTGGGCGTGACTTTGTGCCGGGGAATTTTTTTTATGAGCAAATGACGACGTTTAAAATGCAAAAAAAGCGTTGGCTTCCCGGGGCTCCGCCAGACCTCCTACCTTTGAAACCGACGTGCACTGGGTCGCGGTTTGAAAAAGGTTGGGAACCACTGGTGTCATTATACCAAGTTTTCCTAGCAGACAAAAATTGGAAATTCCTAGTTTGTGAAATGTGGGAATGTATTCATTTAAAGATTTGTTTTCAGGCATCATGTATTAGTGTTCTGGTGGCTCTTGCATGAGAAGCAGAGAATTTCAACAGCGAGTCTAACTCGATATTGTCTTTCTTGATATTGGCTTTCTTGATATTGTACAGGCCAGGGAAGAGCCCTGTTTTTATCCTGTGTTGGACTAATGAGTTAGTTTTGTCGTTATTTTTGAAGTTAGAAGGGCGATTTTCGTTTATTCAGTTGTCTCATTCCCATGTAAGTGACAATGCGTGTGGGTTCTTTATAGGTTATTTGATAAACCACGTTTTCGATGGGTTTTTTGGCCGCATATTGAATTATTATCGACTGATATTCTTTATGTAGTTACTGCTTTATGTTTGGAGCTGAGGAGGAGGCCAAGGTTATGTGTTGTGGCCGAGTCGTTTTCGTAAGTTTTATGTAACACCCTGGAAATATGGCATAGTAATGAACGTTTGTGGTATTCGTTTTTTTGTACGTAGTTTAAAATAATTTGTGATTGACCAATTTTGCCAGGAGATAAAGGGGGATGCCGTTGTCGATGCGTATTTGCAAGGTGTACACAGTTTCCTGTAGTATATATAACGTTTTAACTGTAGTGTGTGCATAAATTCCAGTGGCGTGCATAGGAGAGGGGCAGTAGGTCATTTCCCTTGCCTTTTTCGCCAAACGACCTTTTATAAAATAAAATGGTCAAAAAAGGTCTGGAAAGGGGAAAAAGGCTAAGAAAGGGGTAGAAAAGGCAAGAAAAGAGGGAAAAAGGCCCCAAACAAACTGTCCACTGAAACTTATAGTGTGCCCGTTCCTAAAAAGTGCCCCTGCTTTCTCAAGGGTTTACGCACGCTACTAATAAATTATATTAATTTCGTTAACTACACTATTTGTGTACAGTGGGGCTACAAGTAAAGTGAATAGGGTGGATTTGGCGTGTACATAGCTTTTCTGCAATGGGTGAACTCTTCTATTAACACTGGCGATAGCCAGTGTTAGTAAGGGTCGACCTAGGGTCTCTGTGTTAAACTTTCAACTTTGAAAGCTTATAACTCCGTCAAAATTAAAAAAATTTTAAACGAAATTTGGAATCTAGCCTTGACTAGTCAAGGCCTGTCTACAGTCCAAAAATTGTGAAATTCAGTCCAGCCAAACCCGAGATACAGAGAGAGGCCAAATAGACAACTTCTTGTTCCTGGTCTTGGTCTTGTTCTGGGGATGTACCTTTCGTCTGTCCTCTCTACAGGTCAAACTATTTGTCCTGTAAAGATGGTTCTTAGCTCATTTTACAGGTATTGCTCCATAGATGTGCCCTTTCCATAAGGCTTTTTCTAATTGGTCAAGTGGTTCAGGGGTTACGGAGTTAATAACGCTTTATTGGGGCCCTGGCCCGGAGCCATGCGCCCGCCCTAAAGTAATATTACAGTCAAACATACAATAACGTACACTAACCTACCATACACACTAAATTGTCATGTGAACACCTTGCTACATCTTGTCTTGGTTACGGAGCTCTAAATGACCAGATTGATTGTTTTACATTGTTTTAAACATTGTTATTATGCAACAATGCCATTTAGCAAACGCCAGCTGCAAGACAGAGACTGAAGATTAAAGGATTTCTTTACACTAGCCATAGCCAGGTTAATAAGGGCCATAGCTATTTAGCGAGCTTAAAGACGGCACAACAAAACAAACAACAAATTAATTATAAAGGAGCCACACATACCCCACCCCTCATCCACCACCACACCTATTTAATACAATTCTAAAAGTAACACGGATTAATAAACAAAAACGTATCGTTAAAAGTTAAAAGTAAGGGTCTAAAAGTCAAAGCCTGTAAGGAACACGGACAAGCTTTGACTGTAAGGTTCTAGGTGTCAGATTTGGCCAGTAAGACGCTGCTAAGCATTAGACCCTTACTACCCGGTGATCATGTTAATGACTTCGTAAGGAAAATTGGAAATTAGCCAACAGCGAAAATCATACACTATAAATGACGTAGTTCAGTAAGCCACCTTTATGCACTTACGTTAAATCGGAGTGGCATGACCCGGATTCGCACCGGCTACCCAGTTCGCCCCCAGATCACTTGCATAGCGCCTTAATCTCTCCGTTGCACTCCGATGAAACGTAAGTGCACAAAGGTGGCGGCTTACTGAACTACGTTATATCTAGTGTATGATTTTAGCTGTTGACTTTTAACTTTTAACGATACGTTTTTGTTTATTAATGTTATATGGGTTAATAATAACCATATAATAACATGTTAGGAAAGGGATAAACGGACATTTAGGCGATGGACATTTAGGCGATACACTTAGGCGATATGCTTTAGCATTGGGCGTAAACCACTGGATGCTTATGCGAAGGGCAAAATAAAAGTTTATGCGTTACATATGATAGCTTATCTTTAAAATTTTATAATTTACACTTAAAATGCGTGATCTTAATTTTTTCTTAAGACTATGCCCATGCGTGCACTCCCTAAGAACCACTTAATCACCACTTTCTTTTAACAGCCTTAAAACAAAATTGAGAGGGGGTGCGTAGAGGAAACGTACCATTCCCGCTGTGTATTAACAGAATATTTAGAGAAGCTCAAGTGGGAGGAGGATTGTTTTCTCGTTTTTGTCATTTTTTCGATTGCTTTTTTAAGTTATGTCAGTTACCTTGGCTCAAATTTTACTAGGCAGGGTATGGAGTTACCCCAGGAAACGACTTTCTTGACTTTTTCTTTCCTGGGCCCAATTTTTTTTTTTTTAATTAATAGAAGCTATATTATCGCAGAATGATTAGCATCGTGGGTATGGTCTTTGGCGACGCACGGATTTGATTAATCTACAGGCGAAACCAGACTGGCGGCTTGTGGTTGCATCACGACGCGAGATGGTGAAAGATGGTGTAAGAAAGACGCCAAAATAGATCGATAAACGCAACACCAACCATATGATTGCAGCAATTTTGACCTTTTAGGCATAGGGGATATTTCTGCGGCTTGTTGTGGATCCTACTTCATTGTGCAATGTGCATCACTATTTGTCACTCCAACACGCAAGGTCAATGGCTTAAGCGTCCGGACATTTAGGCGCAACCAGTGGAAACTTAGGCGAAATAGGATGAAAAATTGATAAACATAAAAAAATACACTCAAAATCAGCACATTTGTTTTTAATGTTTCAATACCATTTTTTATGCTTGTAACTCAACGTCCAGTGCCCAGCAACTTCTAAAATACACATGTAATGTCGCTTAAGAGTTCGGTATTTGTCGCTTAATCCTACCATTTAGAAAATTGTTGTTTTTCTCACCAAAGTGTCCGTCGCCTAAGTGTCAGTGAATCTAGGGAAGGGATAGCATTATTTCTGCATGGTGTACGTAAGGGTGGGGCGATAGGAACAGCAACATTTAAAATTTTTACTAACGATGCGTCGGTAGTATTTGGTTGCCTGAAAGGGCGACACGTAGCGATCCCATCAAGCTGAACTAAATAATTTATCGTATAGTGAAACAAGCTGGAATAAAAGATATTTTTGATAGCGTCAGTGTCAGTACTCCATCTGGAATTTGTGTTATTCTTTTGCACTTTATCATGCTTGAGGTCTGATTTAGTGTTTTATCCTTCTTCAGTTGTTTCTTCTTTTAATGCTGACGATTCGTACAAAATCGAGGGAAAAAAACACTTTGCAGAAAACTATTTGTTAAACTAAACATACAAATACTTTAAGGGCTATTTCACGCAATTTACAGTTGTTCTTTCCCATTCCCGACGTTTCTGAACACTCGTTGTTGGAAACACTGAAATTGAAAACAGCATTTCACGTAAATTTAACACAAGAAATAACACGGCCGAAAACAAAGTGTCACGTGCAGGCAAGCGCCGTGAGGAAGCCTAGCGAAACCCTGGAAACAGTGAACAGCAGCAGTCGAGAGTCATTTCCTCCAAAACATTTGGTTTGAATGTTTGAATCTCGCCACTGACCACTTGCGAAAAAGTGACCTCTTAGGGTCGAATGTGTTTCTTGCTAGGGTAGGATTTCATAGAAATGAAAACGTTCGGAATTTGCGCGCAAGGGAAATTGTTTGAATGTATTTGAGTATATGAATTGAAACAAATTCAAGATGTGAATGCTGAACTGCAATGCCGCTTTTGGTCTTCTGTACAGCCGTACCGGCTGAGAAGACTATTGCAACGACTTTGTCCGTCCCGTCCGTCGCTTTTTTCAACTTCGCAACGGTACCAGAAATTGACGACCACTGTTTACAACGTTCGATTCAGTGTCAAAAGTTAGTTAAATAACTTGGCAAATTAAAACATCGTTGCCTCCTTATAGCTAATAGACTTCTTCGACGTAACAAAATTAAATAATAACATTTCATCGTCGAGTTGAAATTGGAGGTGGGGGTTAACGCAGCCGTAAAAATAAAAACATTTTAGCTTCGTTTAAAAGAGTCTTGTCGCATTGTTGCATGAATGAATAGGCTTACGATCGAACCAAATTCTCCATTAGGCCTATGTGCTACTTGCGAAACTAAAACTGCCGTTAAAAAAATTAGGCCTAAAAAATGAAAATTAGATCTAAAATCACGTTACCGTGGCAACGTCAATAGTTGCTACGAGTCGCTCCTGTCCCTCCCCTACTACCACTGATCTATATTAGGCTACGTTGCGTACACTGTAATTGTGTGCGCGGAGGCATACCGTGTTGCAAATATGAATAGGCTTACTGTATACAATCCAAATCTCCGTATAGTTGCCACTTACAAAATTAAAGTTGTAAATTAGGCCTAAACGCTGACAATTATGCCTAAAACGTAAAATTAGCTTAAAAGCTAACACATTTGTAATGGGCAATTATATTATATAATAGAGATAGCTGTTGTAGTGCATGATAGAGGTGTGCGCGTCAACATTGGAACTTGGAAGTGGAGGAACTGTACAGAAGACCAATGCGACTAGATAGTCGCTGTAGCCCCTTGTTATGATATTTCCAACTCGGTTAAAGTGATGTGAACAATGCCAACAGTGATGACACGCTCGATGCGTGAAGTTCCGTCAACGTCAGTTTTTGTATACGTTGAAACAACAGATGCCAGGCTACATTGCGTCATTTCACTGACCAACTTATTCCTAAATTAACAAAAGAAGAAAATAGTTGAGATAATTTGTAGGCGTATGTTTCTGGCCAAGTGAGCGAAGTGAGGATTTCGTGTCTCTTGTGTGTTTGTCTGTTTGGGAAACCAGCAGGAAACGATAACGTTCGTACTTTTGCTTGCTTAGGTTGAAATTTCATGACATCGGAGGTTTGATGCATGAAGTTCACGAGTTCGAAGACGAAATTCCTACTTCAAACATTTTCGGAGATATTCGGATTCCCCGTTGGATGACTATGTCGATTTTTAATGCCTATGGCCCCACATGAACAACGCAAAGACTTATAATTTACCATAGTGAAAGGTCTTTTAGTCTGAAGAATGCAGAAATGATTACAAATTGAAGAAATAGTGCTATTACTGCCAATGTCATACAGTTTGAAACAACACGGTCTTTCAGACACCCCTGTAAAGATCGGTGTTGGATTCGTTCGCTTGCTTCGGTGTTAGCTTGCAATGTTCATTTCAGTGTAAACTAATGTATTGGTGCATCTCACGTTTAGCCGAGTAATTGTGATCTTTAATTAAAACTCAATAATATGCCTAGTGTATGTGAATTACACATGGTCGTCCAAAAGGCTAAAACACAACATCTGAGAAATGCACTTATTTAAACTGCCGTTAGACAGTGCATCGACGAGGATTTACGCAATCGGATTTCCAGTTGCGCTTGGTTTCTGTCGTCATCAGATATCTTTATTTCGACCACTTAATTCCTGGGTCCATTGGCTTTGGTTGTATAACATCAATCGTGCATATCCTCGATTACTTATCATTACATTTCAACAAATATAATTCTGCATGTTTTACCACCTTCATTGTTGTTGTTGCCAATGACGTACAGCTAGTTGTGTTTCCTCGTTACCAACTGATAGCGTAGTTTCAATTTTAATATTTGGCGGTGAGTCTTTTCGGCCATGTCCATTAGACTTATTCAAACTATTTCCGCGGATTCAATTTTACCCTTAAGCTATTTCCTCTCTTGGCCTCTACTGACTGCTGTCCTTGACGATACGGAGGGCGGGCGAGCGTTAACATCAAAACATCATTAATAAAACTCTGAACCGCTGAAGATGGAGTCAATTCCTATACTTCTAAACACCATGACGTATTACAACTAGAGTTCCCTTCCATCCCTCGATGTGTCTCCTTGTTTCACCACATTACATCCGTCGACACTTAATTTTTGGTATATCGGCCGGAGAACATGTCGGTCTCTAGTGGCAAGAAACGGAACTGAGAATGGAAACGTCGAATTCTTTGTTTACCGTATAAAACCTTTGTTTTATTTGTTCAAATTGTTTCAATTGCACAATGGTTTTCTTTTATTCATTGAGAATCTAGACGGCTTACGATTGTTCTACGCAAGGGTAAAAATCACCTTAAGGTAGGCCTATATAGTAGTTTAAGTTTCGTTGCTAATTTTCTGCCTAGATCAATAAAGGCGTCAGTTGAGAGTGATAAAAAAAAACAAGAAAAAAAAACCCGAGTAATCAGAATCTGCAGATATAGAAATCGATTTTTCCGTTGCGTTTTCCCTGTCATGTTTTTTCTCCTTTTTCTTCCCCTCATCAAAACTGATATTTTTTTGTGTCGCCCTTTATTTATTTTTTTTTATTTATGCATTCGTATGAAAGCGATGTGTAGATCACGCGTTCGATCTGTTAATCGATAAAAAACCAAAAAAGACATTAAAAACAAAAATAAAGAAATAAACTCGGAAAAGCGTACACTTTTTTTTTTTTGCTGCTTTTCTCCGTGTAACTTGCCTACACTATGCTAAGATTAATAAACGTGAACCTTTGTGAAATAAATGTAGGTGGAGACGTTCAAAATTATAGATAAAAAGTACACAATTTTAACTCCCACATGCAAGCTGTGACAAGAATTTTCGACACATCTTTGATGCATCTTGGGCACAGGAGAACGAGCCCCTGGTTTCAAGCTACAGCCTAACACAGGATATCCCATTTTGTCAACATATTTTCTTTTAACTAAGAGCTTTATACAAGAAGCGTCCCGGTGATATGATGGTTAGCAGGTCGAGCATGTAGGGAAAACGTCTGGGTTCGGGTGTCTTTGGGCAAGTGTATTTTCTTTCTTTCCCTCTCATAAAATCAGGGCCGCAATTGGATGGAGGGCGGGGAGGTGGGGGGCACAGGGACTACTGGCAGGGCCCCGAATTTTTGAGGCACCCGGAGCCTCCGAACACAGTCCGAGCGCCCACGAACAATAGAGGCAGCACACCAAAACACGGAAAAATATTAATAAAATGGCAAATGCGTGAAAAAAGGTACGTAAGATGTATTCTTGAAGGCCCCCCCCCCCCCCACCCCCCGGTTATGGCGTAACTGCCTGAAAGAAAAAAAGATAAGTTCTCAACTTTTACTTGAAGGATCACCAGGGAATGGCTTGGCCCCGAGCGCTCCGAACTGTAGTTGTGGCTCTGGATAAAATAAGATACCCTGGCAGTACACAATGTATCAGCTAACCTCAACACATATCATCCAGACTGCGTATACATATCAATGTGTATCAAACTCCACACGAGTTGTGTATTGGCAATACACACTTTGGAGGCTGAGCCGGGATGGGCTGGTACATAGTGACGTGTACTATGAGACGCATCGTCTACCGAGTGTACCTGTAGCATGACAGGAGTATCCATATTGTGACTCTCGTTTCATATCCTCCAATTGTCACAAGGTCGTCTGGGAATGAAGATACGAATCTCGATTCTAGTTTCCATGGGGGGGGGGGGGG
>JAHWFP010028755.1:0-16685 GCA_023313725.1 Lithobius niger
CTAAGTGCTACGCTTATTTACGTCACGATGAAGGATTTGCATCACGTCACGTTTACATTTTCACGAAATAAAAGCAAAAGTTGTTGACGCTTGAAAGATGCCGGAGCGTGGACGCCCCGATCTTTTAGCTTACTCAGAATGTCTGCCGCTGTCCAATTATCGGGATTTTCAGGATCGAGGTTAGTTCTTGAAGCACGAATCGCTGGTCTACCTCAGCGAGCAGGCTGCAATTGCAACTGAAAAGCTGACTGTTGCGGGTGCTTGACACTCGATCGATGATTCATTGCACAAAATAAATAAAGGACTGCCCGTTAAAAGTCACCAGTTCTTACGCCAATGACGATACCATAGATGTCACAATTGGAAAATGCTGATCTCCGCGTCGGTCACACAAAAAATCGTCATAAAACGTGTGCCGAGAGGGCAAGAGGTCGTGAAGGTCAAATAATGAAAAGTCAAGTAGCAAGGAGTCGTGATCGCTAAAGGGAGTCACTATTTTCACCCAGTCCGAAGAAAAACACTAACTGGAGGCACTTAAAGAACAAAAAAAAACTAACTAACCCTAGAGTTTTTTCCGGCACTGATGCCAAAATCCGATCAAAACAAACAACTTGACCTGCGCGTAGCTTTGGTGGGGGCCGGACCCCGGGGCCTGTGCCGCCCCCCCCGGTGCCCCCCCCCCCCCCTCACTGAAACGAGATCGTGTCCCGCAGCACTGCCCAAACCAAGCCAATACGAGTATTAGCCTACCATAACAATATTCTAAGAACAAAAAAAACCTGCTACAACCATTCATACACACGTTCTGTCCGAACACTAGAACTAAGCTAACCACCGGGTAGGAAGGGTCTAATGCTTACCAGCTTCTTACATAATTTTACACCTAGACCCTGACTGTCAGAACTTGTCCATGTTCCTTCTAGGTTTTGACTTTTAGACCTTTACTCTAAACATTTAACGTTCCGTTTTTGTTTATTACTTATTAATATTTTTCATCTTGGGAAGACACTTACTTTTGCACAGTAGTTATGATAAACAATGTAAGAATTATTGGTGACGGCAGCCAAATCAGTGATGTATAACGTGCTGTTTTATTTTTAGCAGGCGGCGATGGCCCACATTTTTAGTTTGGCTTTCTGTTCCGTTTAGTATGGGATGTGATGTGGAAAGAGGTTCCAAATAATAAAATAAGCTAAACGTGGGAGCTAACGAGAGCCTTTAAAATAGGTACGATAGGCCTACTTGAAAAAAGGCTAAACTAAGATAAAGAACAGCAAGCTGTACGTCACACCAAAAGGCAAAGAGCCTAAACTTAGCTGAGTGAGTACTGCATCGCGATTTTTAAGGAGTATTACAAATACGGTAAAGTCATTAAAATAAACATAAATATCAATTTGAAATAAAGTTCTACTGTTCTGCCTATATTAGGCCCAAAGCTTGTTTTTTAGTTCTATGGGAAAATGTAAAAACGAAACCCTTTATTATATGGAAAGTAACATGACTGTTCTTAATTATAAGAAAACCATACCAACAAATGTAGCAAAAGTTAAATAGCAAATGGTGTGTAGTTAAATATAATTCTGAAGACACCCAACCCTTTGTAGTGAGAAAGATTTTTCTTTTTTTAGGTTCCAGACGGAGTCTTCTGCGATGGTTTAAACAGTGAAGGACTTACACTTCCGGAAGTTCCTCATCACTTTTCATACAACAGTGAGATTGTTGTTCACGAAGGAATTAAAACGCAGACCTTATATCAAAAAGTAAGTCCCCTTTTTTATTTTCACGCGCACAGGTTTACCAACAGTTGTGTGCTTTCCCATCAATGAAAACAACTGTACTATTGACAAAACTATGCAATACAATGCCACGAAAAAATATATATTGGTTCTCATAAGCCCCCACGTCATTAATTTATGTTGTTTAAGTTAATTGTTTTAACAATTAAATTAATTGTTTAAGTAATAAAAAAAATAGATAAATGAGTGCGTGCTTCAAATTGCAGAAACTTTAGTTTTTTCCTTGTCTCTTCAGTTCACCACAGTGCAGCTCCGTCTGCGTTATTAAAACTTAATTTGGCACAGTGACTTCCAGCGGTTTTTTTTTTTTTCGTAATGTACCTCAGGTCAATTATGTGATTTGAACTGTTGTTCTGTTGGTTAGAAGACAAGGTCGCTAACTACTGGGCTGTTGTGCCCACTTTGCTCAGGATCCCCAGGGAACGGTCACAAAGATGGCATCGTTCACTGGAAGTTAATTTTTTCATGTTTGTAGTATGTATCCCACAGGATACAAAACATCACTGGTTGTTTTTTCCTTTGTAAGTTTACATGTGTCACAAAATGCCACAAGAAGTTAAATTTCATTTTATACATCCACTGTTATTTTGGTCAATTTACAGACATTCTGATCAAAATTTGATTAGAATTCGATTCGAGAGACCAGTCAAACCAATGCTTTCTCGGATGAGGGAGACTCTTTAACCTGAAATATTTTGTCTTATTCCAAATGCAAATAGCTTTTTGCAAAAGCTATTTTGTATTTTATCTTAAAATGCTAAGAACCTTTTTGCATGAGTATTTTCACCTGTATTTTAATTGTTTGCCTAGATGTTTAGTATTTTTATGAAATACGTTTAAAAGTATTTTAGTCATCACTGAAATTTTGGCCGCTCATGTCAAAAACCAGAAATTGGTAAAAGGGCTGAGAAGTTGTAAACAATTCTACCTTTTAAAGGGGGATGTTCACAGACCAAAATATTTGCCAACTTAATCCCACCAACTGAAGGTTAAATATAACACTTGGCCATTGCTACCTTCAGTACTTTCACTTTGACGTACGGTACGTCTTTGTACTGAACCACTGGTCACAATGCTTAATGGTCCATAAACCCAGTCACAGTGCAGTGGCCTGGGATGCCACTGCACCACACATTACAGATGTTAACCAAACCCCAAATCCAGTTCTTATGAAAATAAGTTGTTTTTATTAAGAGAATTCGTTTAATTCAAAAAATTCAATCAATCTAAATCGCAAAAATACAGGGACTTGTGCAGTTGTTGACATTCAATGCCGATTGGGACTTCAATATGTGTCTCTTACTTAGGTCTGTGTTCTTCACCACGATTTCAATGTATCCTGCAAATATCGCCCCTTGGTCTTCTTGGTGAAGCTGTATCAATGAACAATCCGTTCATTAATAATAGCAGTAATTTACATACTTTCTTTTTTGCTCAGCATTATTTTGACGATCAACTCAAAATTAATCGTCTGGAGTTCAGTCCAGTACTCAACAAGACAGGTTTTGGGGATGAGCCAAATAAAGTGGGGCTCGTGACGCTCATACATGATGAAAATACAGGTAATGCAATTTATCTCATGCCTAGTTCTTTTTTTTTAATTGTGCACTATTTTCCCAACGTGTCTTTATACAAAATAAAGATTAGGCCCTAAACCCAAAAATTGTCAGTAACGCGTATGCTCACCCTAGTCAAAATGGTTCCCCACCTTGCTCCATTGACTACTACCCCATTCCAAAAACATCTTTAACCCGCATATATGCGGATTCAATGGGAAGGGCACTCGGAATGGGGTGGACACATCCAAAGTGAAGTGGATCATATCCGAGATAATAAATTCAGATTCATAGGTGGATCGAACATGCTTTGTTTTGCATCATTTCATTTAGTGGGCTCTCAGAACGCAAATATGGGTCGAATTCCAAATTTGCAACATTCCATCACCAGGTGACAACCACGTTTCGTTTTCTGTTTACTAAAATGCACTTCGCATAAACAAAGGAAGTTAGCACTAAACTTCAGGTGGAGTTTATATGCCTGCTAGCACCTATTAGTTAGAAATAAAAAAAAAAATTGCGCAATTTAAGTGCTGGTGGCACCACAGCGTGAATGTTGGTCTAATGTTGGTTGAATCCGTAATTAAACAACAATAGCATGTTCTGGTGAGTGGTTGAGAAACTAGGAACTGTTATGTTTTGAGGATTGAATAAAAGAGCGTTATAATGCTTGAACCACGTGCGTGTTTACTACTTCGTTACAACGTACATCGCTAGTCGCTGCATGCGGGGATTCCTCTACGGGGTCTTCCCTTCCACACCAAGTGTGCAAGGCCTGTTCCCGATTGTGGTGCCGCCAATATAACGGGAGAAGCCTAGCATAACATGCCCCCCCCCTTTTTTTTTAAAAATAGGTATACCTTGGTTTCTGGTCTAAGCATGATGTAAACTTATCTTTCTAATCTAAACAAAAAATGAACAATGAAAGGTAGCAATGATGTTAAGAGCAGCTGCAAAATGGTGTTAAGAGCAAGCTGCACAAAACTGATGCACTCTTCCGAAGTCACATGACATAGTCCTTTGCCCAATCTGGGGATCTAATGGTTCTTTGGCTCCTTCTGGGCGAGGTAGGCTGTTTGGACCAATTTATGCCAGGTGAAGATGAACCCATCTCCCCGGTTTCAGAACTTGAGGGTTTATTGTTGCGCCTTTGCAAAGAACTGATGGCATCCTCCCTTCGGAGGAAAGGACGAAGGTGGAATCAGTTACGCTGGTAGACAGCTCCATCCGGACACTTTACAAGACAGAACCGTGGCAATGGGCCCACTTGTGATACAACAGCATGCCTCCACTCTTTCGAGGTTCCCGTATCTTTAAGCAATACTTCCTGACCAAGACGCAATTCGGGCAAGTCCTTCGTTCGTTGATTTGCATGGTCGTTTTTACGTTGGATTGATGTAGGTGGCAAACCAGGATGAGCCACAACTCCTTGTCGCAGTAACTCGTGGTGCATTGGAAGGCGAGTTCGCACTCTACGCGAAAACATCAATTCTGATGGGGAGATGCCACACTCAAGTTTGGTGACTCTAGAGACAGCCAAGAGATGCTGAAGATTGTTCCCTTCTTTCAATGTTTTAACAAGTTGATGCTTAAATGTCTGTATTGTCTGCTAAACTTGGCCGTTGGATTTTGGGTAATGTGGGCTACTTGGCTGCCAAGTTATACCTCACTCACGAAGAAAACTGTGGAACTCCCTGGAGTCAAAGGAAGGGCCCTGGTCGGAGTGGGGGGCCAAACAGGGCACTCAGAGGTTCTAATACTGCAATCTTGGCTGATGCCGTCTTTAGTAAGCTGTTTAGCCTCAACAAACTTTGAGTAATAGTTTACTATGACAATGTAGTCGTGACTGTCAACTTTACAGAAGTCTACTGCAATTTGCATCCATGGATAGTCGGCATCTTGTCGTGATATCGTAGGCTGGGCTTGGTTATTCCGCTGAAACTGCTGGCAAATTTCACAAGTTGACACCTACTGATCTTTGTCACTGGACATAAAAGGCCAGTAGAGGGACTCTCGTGCTCTGGATTTACAGGCAACAAAGCCTCTGTGCGTTTCATGTATGATACGGAGCATTTCAGAACGAAGGGATAACTAGGCGGTGGCCTCTGCAGAGCAAGCCGTCCTCTTCATACTGTTCATCTTGGAGATCCAAGTATGGCTGCAATGTGGGAGAGAGTTGGTTTTTGAGATGTGGCTTCACGAACCTGTGCAAGCTTAGCATCAGTGGCGTTCACTAGAAGGCAGATGGAGGCGTTGGCTTTGTGGAAATCATCAGTTTGAACTGAGTCTGTTGCACTGGGACACCTTGACAACGTGTCAGCCGGTTCAATTTCTTTTCCAGGGCAGTACTGTAAGCTTTATGTCATATCTTTGAAGACGGAGAAGTAGTCGTTGAAGCCTTGGTGTTAGTTTCTCGTACGGTTTAATGAGTAAGCCGATGAGCGGTTTGTGGTCGGTTTGTAGTATGCACTGTCGGCCAAAAGCATAATAATGGAAGCGCTCACATTCAAACACACCTGCGAGGAGTTCCTTCTTAATTTGGGCATATCTCCTTTGTGCTTGTGTCAGCGTAGTCGAGGCGTAGGCCAAAGGTTTACCATTCTGCAAAGCGACGGCACCCAAACTGTAGGAACTCGTGTCAACTTGACAAGAGGCTGCGATTCATCGTACAGTAGTATGCGAGGAGAAGAGGAGAAGCCAAAATGCACTTCAATTTCTCATAGCACTGTTGGTGAGATTGCGTCCACTGCCACACTGTGTTTTTTGATAGTAACTGGCGTAGGTGACGGGCTTCCTCAGAATCAGAGTAGTATGGAATGAAGTTTGCGAGATAAGTGGTCATCCCTGCGAAACGCTGCAGATCTTTTCTAGACTTTGGCGGTGGCATATCGGAGATGGCAGTAGTTTTTCGCGGGTCTGGTTTAATACCTGTGGCTCAAATAATGTGATCAAGATAGTTTATTTCGGGTAGGCCGACTTGAAGCTTCTTTTTGTTAAGGCGTAGGTTAACATTCCTTGCAGTTAGCATAGTTTGCCACAACTTGCCATCGTGGTGGGATGGGTCTCTTCCCCAGACCAGTAAATCATCAAAATACGGTGTTAGTGCTTCAATTCTTCCACCGAAGGCTTGTTCAATTGCCCGCTGGAACATCTCGGGAGCACACGATATGCCGTATGGCATCCGTTTGAAGCGGTACAATCGGTATGGTGTGGTGAATGTACACAGTTTAGAACTTGCATCATCCAGTTCTAGTTTCAAGAAAGCCTTAGATGCGTCGAGCACAGTGAACACTTTAGCATCAGCGAGACTCGCTAAAATAGCTTCAGTTGTTGGAATTTGATGGCGTTCACGTGTTACAGTTTCATTAAGCCAGTGAGGGTCAAGGCATATGCTTACCTCTCCGTCAGATTTCAGCAGTACAGAAATTGTGTTCACCCACTCGGTAGGTTCAGTGACGCGAGCAATGGCGTCGTTGTCGAGCATCCACTGTAACTCTTTTTTTCACTCCCTTTTCAAGTGCTATTGGGATTCTTTTAGGAGACGCAACATGAAGAACAGCATCTTTTCTTACCCAGATAGCATATTTGCCCGGTAGCTTTCCCAAACATTGGAACACATCAGGGAACTCATTTACAATAGTATCTGACGTGAGGCGTGAACACCGAGATAGTTCCTGTACACGTTTGATAAGACCTAAGCGCTCGTATGTCTGTAGGCCCAGGATTGGCTGTGTCGGTGTGTCGACAACAAGAAAGGTAAGTTTGTACAAATTGCCATTAATCTCACAATCAAACTCACATTGGCCTCTGGTAGGCACTGGGGTGTTAGTATATGTCAATAATCGAACAGTGTTTCTCGAATATACAGTTTGTAGGCCTAACCGTATTATGTAGGTGTAGGGAAAGACGTCAGCAGCAGCCCCCATGTCCATCCGAAAGGCTATGTGTTTACCTTGAATGACTGCTGACTGCACCCAACCATTTGGCGATAATTTAGGTGATGTGGAGACTACGTCAATTCTTAAGAGTCGATACTTCATAATTACCTCCTCCTTGATTGGAGGACTCTAAAGGATCATAATCATCTTCTTGTAATGCAGCTACAGTTCTTTGTCTTTGACGGCAGATGCGCGAAAAGTGATTTAATTTATTGCAGTTGTAGCACTTATGTCCCTGAGCAGGGCACTGGCGTTTATCATGGGCATTGCCACAACGTTAGCAGGCATCAATAGGCTGCTGATTCACTACAGGGTGGCTACTATTTTCATGTTGGCTAGTGTTTGCATGATCACTATAACGCCGATTTGGTGCTGCTCTAGAAGAAACGTCATTCTGTGGTCTCTTGGCAAATAATCTGTTAATAGCAATGTCATGCTTAACTTCTTGTTTTGGAGATTCAATTTGTGACGAGTTTTGTTTGGACGTCTCTGCTGCACGACACATATCAATGGCGTCAGTTAAAGTTAGGGTTGACATGCGAAGTAAACGTTCACGAAGTGCTTTGTCCCTAATGGCCAACACTATTTGATCTCGTACCATGCGTTCTAAGAAAGTACCGTAATTGCAAGTCTAGGTTTTCGTTTTAGTTCAAGTGCTAATTCGTCGATTGACTGACCGTCAGGTTGCTTTGTCATGTAAAATTGGAAGCTGCAGTAAATCTCGTTGCGAAGCGGTTTGTAATGGCTATCGAATTTGTCAAGGATCACTTTTGGGGTTAAATCGTCGCCAGTTTCATTGAATTCAAAGCCTCGATAACGTTCATAACCATCATCACCTTTTGCAGTCAAAAGCACAGCACGTTGTTCGGGAATTGTTAATTCGCTTACTCCGGCAGCTAGGGCATATATTTCGTAACGTTCACGCCGTCTGTCCCATTCGTAGGCAGCATAACTGGTTGAGGCGAATGGTTTTGGCAAAGGAATGCGATCCATTTTGGTTGTTTACAAATAAAATAAAACGATAAAAGAGTTCTTACGCTGACTAAACACAATCGATTACCACTTCTGGCACCAGTTTATGTTTTGAGGATTGAATAAAAGAGCGTTATAATGCTTGAACCACGTGCGTGTTTACTACTTCGTTACAAGGTACATCACTACATGCGGGGATTCCTCTACGGCGTCTTCCCTTCCACACCAAGTGTGCAAGGGCTGTTCCCGATTGTGGCGCCGCCAATATAAGGGGAGTAGCCTAACATTACAGGAACTAACTCCCTTTCACCAAGCTTTCCCTCTAGAACTCCAGACAGGGTCAAGCAAACTAATCCAGATTCTACTCGCATTATTCTTAATTTGGAATTTGATTCGGAATTAACAGCCTGTGCTCGGAAACAGTATAGTTTATTCTGGCATCACTGCTGTATCATAGACACACCTTATTCTGCGTTGTGATTGGTTGTGTGAGTAAAGGTCAGAGAAACACGCTAAGTTGCCTTTTGGTTGGTAGTTATGAGCTTTTGTGATGCCATAACCGGAATCCAAGGTTACTTTTATCTCGTAAACGAGAAGCAAGAAGTAGGCAGTCTTATTTCTGAAAATGAGTGGTAAATATATTAATTCGCCGCATTATGACTCGGAACTCATAAACGAGGAATTTGGCACAAACTCACTCTGTATCTGTCTTTGAATCTCATGGTATGGAAGGTATTCCAAGGTATATACAACTACTACAGGAAATTGGTAGTGTTTAGACATATGAATGTGCATATTTGTTTTTAGTGATGAAACTATTCAGTCATTATTGCACAGTCAATATAAATAAGCCAAAAAGAACAAAGCCAAATAGGGCAAAAATGAATTCAAGAACCAGGAACACGTAGAATTAAAAACTAATGAAACAATGCACAGTTATAATTTTGTATTCTGTGCAAAGGAATTTCACATTTTCTATGATTAACATAAACGGGTGTGGTCGTAGACATATTCTGCAGGAAACGGGTTACTGGTGTAATAGTTTATGTAATGCCCCATGTGGGCGATTTAGTACAAAATATATTACTTTATATTTGCAGGTAACAAACTAGTCATATTTTTTATGAATATTTGACTGACACAATAACAACTTAGTATTTTTTTTTTCCAAATAGGTCTCTCTTATACAATCGATAAAGACTTTGGTGTTTGTGCCATAGACCGAATCGATAAGGATGGGCTCCCAATTATTGATATTGCTGCTGACGCTGTAACCAACATAAAAATGGCCAACCCATTTGGTTTCCTCAAACAGAAAGAGCTCAAATACTCTTATTATAAGGAGGTGAGTGACTACAACTAAGGCCCATAGACTTCACCCCCCCCCTCCTACCAACCCTTTATTTCCCTTGCCCCGTTGTTACACGGTTGAGTTAGGATGGGCAGTTAATGAAATGCTGCCCCCCCCCCCTCCATATTCCCTTTCTTCCTTCCCTCCATGTCTTCCCCCCAATCTATTCAATTTTCTCTTAAGCGAGCTGTATGCCTGGTTTCTGGTGATATTTAGTGGCCGACTTGCCAACTCAATTCTTCACAGTACTTGGCTCTTGGCTTACAATTTTCAACAATGACTTCTTGAATCAGTCAATTGTTAAGTTCTCTTTGCTTTGGCTCTTACTTACTTTTGGGCGTACAACAATGAATGTATTACAATGACTTGCTTGACACAATTAATTGTTAACTCTTTGCTTTCACCTATTATGGCCAATGTAACCCCACCAACTGAAGGTTAAATATAACACTTGACCATTGCTACTTTCAGTACTTTCACTTTCACGTACGTCTTTATACTGCACCACTGGTGACAATGCTGCATGTTGTTTTTTGTTTGTAATAAACTTATTATGCCATTGGCAATATAGGTGAGCTATTTTTGCATGATGGCAGTATGGCGGCGGCGTAATTGTAGTTGACTGATGTTTATTAAGTTGTATGAAGTAACCTTTGCCTTTCTTTCTTCCAAGAATACTTTATATTCAATACAAACATCAAACTGTAAATTCATAGAGGAAAATGCGTGAAAACTTGTTGTGACAAGAAACAATTTAAACAAAACAGGTGTTAGTTGAATGTGAAAAACAAATTTGTGTCTGGGTCGTGTGTTTCAATGAAGCGCGGTGCAAAGCAGAGTAAAGAAGCTTCTCACCCGTTTTGAAGCTCTCAGTCCTCTTATAACAATACAGCATGACGGGTCGCAACAATGAACGAGGGCTGAGATCAATGGCGGAGTGCTGGGATCCATGGCTGAGTGCTGGAATCCGGATCCCAGTACTCGTTTGTGTTAAACGAAAAATGGAAGAAAACGAACAAATTTAATAAATTTACTGAAACAAAAAAATTTGTATAATTCAGGTTACTTACAACATTACAATCGCTGCTTTGTGAACACTGGTTTCCGTTAAATGACAAAAAGGAATAAAGCAAACGAATACAATCAATTAATGAAACACTTTTCAAAATCAATTCCTCAAACGTCCGAAAAAATTGTTCATAAATTCATGTTAATTACAACATTGCAACCGTTTTCAAAATTAAATGTTGCTCTTTTCGTTGCTTGTAGCATTGCATCTTCAGAATATTCTACACAAACTTTCTACTGGCTAAAAACGACCTAACAACGTATTTCATTCGCACTCACTTGCGCTTAACAATGCATGTCGGACTGACAGCTTTAAAACGTGTGAGAAGTGGTTGCCGCCGACTTTCCTCATGCTGGAATCCAACAATGGTTCAGCGCCCTTGACATTGTTAAATCCCAGCACTTGGAAAGCGGGCGATATCCTATAATTCTCAGCCAGTGCTGGTTTCTGTCTGTCCGTATGCGCGATAACGTTTGAGCCCGATATACGATTCAATTCAAATTTCTAGTCACAGTCTATGCACTATTTCGTAAATCAATAAAATTAGACAAGGTGCTTCAGGAATTTGAATTATCCAAATTAAATCCGAGTTCAGGTGTAAGACAACAATAACCTGAGAGTAATCATTATTCTGAAAAATTATTCAAAAATTAATGTATAACTGAGAGTCCTGACAATATACAAGGACAGTTAAAATCAGATGTGTCACATCTTTCAATTAATGGGTGAAGATCTTTGATATACAAATTCAACAAATATGCCTTTCAGCCGTAGTAGTTTGAGGTTTTTTTTTATGCACTGACATATGGGCGACCAAAGCATGTGTAATAAATTTAACTTTATTTCAGTTTGATTTAATTTTGTAAGCCAGTACTCGCTGAACTTTAATTATTATGTTTAACTTTACAGAAAACGGAACGAGGCATCGACGCCAACATCTTCATGGGTCTGGACGTAAGACCTAAATTGAATGTTGTCTACGAGTATTGGTTTTCAGCGGTCAGTATCATTATTTATTCAAAAATATTTGAAAGGGCACACAAATCAAATATAGAGTACACTATAAAGGTGTTCTGTTAAGTTTGTTGTGATTGTTATAGGTGATGAATTCAAGTATAGTCACACCAACAAAAATGAACTCTATAATAAAAACTATAAGTCGCTGTTTTGATGAGGCATTGTCTATGCGTTGGATAACCGACGACGTCGAGTGAGTTCTGCCAGTAATTACCAGATTGTTCCAAAAGTTGGAAGATGGTGTTGGTTATCCAGCTTATACCAACCACATATGGTTGAGTTGTTGCTACATTGTTGCTTAGCTTCTGCTCACTTCATGGCGGTATTGTTGAGTTCAAACAAACACGATGGTTGGTTGCAGATAAGCCTCCCCAATAGCCATCTGAACAACAATAAGGTTATCATGACTTTCCGAACAACCATAGGAAATATTCGAGTGCTTCCTTTGTCCGCGGAACTCACTAGAGGGTTCTGAAAACTCAATAGTGGTTCTGGATAGAATCAACATCTTGAATTGTGCAACAAAAGAAAGTCATGCGTAGCTTTGTTAGGAATCCACGACAAGAACCATATGCGTGTGGTATAATTATTCTTAATTTCCAGTGGTGAAATCACGCAGCTATTCTAAACATTTGGAAGTTAAGTACAATCCACCCAAAACCAAAACTGGTGTAAAAAGCAGCCAAGTTTCCAAAAAGGATCGGCCTGTGAAGTTAGTGATATTATTCGACCATAGAAAGGCCGCCTAGGTTATTCCTAATTAGTCATGTTAATCGCACCGACTAATAGTTCGAAAGTTAAATGAAAACTAGAAAATTGCTACTCATGGTAGCAATCTTCAAGTTTTCATTTAACGTCCAAAGTATTATTCGGTGCGATTAAGTTGGCTAATAGGATTAACGTTGGCGGCCTTTTCCTGGTTGAATGATATCTTCTACCTTCAAAGGCCGATCGATCCTTTTTGGAAACTTGGCGACTTTTTATACCAGTTTTGGTTTTGGGTGGAAATCACAGCTTTCATAGGACTGTGAACGTACAAAAGGTTCTACCGTCTTATCTTCATCTGTGCCCTTTTTTCCTGGAGAAGTTTTATATCTATAAATTTTTACATGGATAATCTTCAAATTTACCATTGCCGTTAGATTAGCCAAATTGACGTTTATTGTATGACCATTCTTCAAATGCTTAAGTTTCTTCAATCCCAGATACTGGCTAAGTTCAGTTTTTAGTTCGTCCAGGCTTTTACAATTAATCTAAGGACCAGTGTTGATTGTTCAAGCCATTGTTGCTTGAAATCTTTGGTTGCAACTTGGAAAAAAAAACGAAATTTAAATTCGCTGGTAGCTAATTTCAAAACCCTCCCATGCATTTGTCCTGACCCCTACAACCCCCAAACCAACAAAAGGACCATGCTCAGATCACCATGCATTCGTGTGCAAATGTTCAGCTACGTAGACCTAATCAATTTTGCGCTTGCCATGAGCAATGAGTCTATGGGATTTAACATTGGGCCAGCGTTACTAGTTACTAGCTAGTCAGTAGCATAAAAACTACGTTATTGACGCATCTTTCGCTCTATGTATGGTGGACACTCAGCCTTTAATTTTGCTTTATCCCTGCACCTTCCCCTTACATTTACCACAATTTCTGTCGCATTGGGATTTATCCTCAACATGCCAAAATATGTTTTCAGTTGCTTACTCATGTCTGCTAGTGAGGCCGCCTTTTTAGCATTAACAATAAATTTTTTTAAATCGGATGTCTACAATGGGATGATCAACTGTTACGTGGCGTGTGTCTAGATTAACCTGTATCAACCAACAGATGTGATAACCCACACTTTTATGGTGAAGTAATTTAGACTTTTGATAACCCCCAACCCCTTTTTTTCACAACGACCCCTAATTTTCATAATTATGCAACGTTCTCATTATACACAAACAAAATTCCTTGGGTAATACACATGTTCGCGAATAGCATTATTTTATATATCTACTGGAAAAAGAGGTTACATTACACTGAACACCATACTAATCCGTACAAGTTCAACCAACTGTAAGCATACAAGGGACCAGACTGTTTTCTGGTTGGAACGAAAGCTATTGACATTACTGAAAGTATTGAAAATTACAATCCATTTATTGAGGGTCATTTTTGGCAATTCCTTTTGCAGTTAGAACAATGGTTCGTTCCTCACTGGTCATATCTTCTATAAAGGGTGAATACAAAATTTAAGCTGCATGCTCCTCGCCAAAGTCTGGGAAGGGGGAGCAGTTTGTCCGTGAGAGTCCCCATTCCAAAATGACCACCATTGGTCATTTTGGAAATTATATTCACAATGGCTTGGCATACAGTTCTGTGTAGTGTATGGTTTTAATGGGTTTTGGGGTCTGGGAATTCATTTGTGTAATTATTTTGGTGATTTGATCTATGTTTGTACCTTCAAACCCAAGATAGCCAGTGTATGCCGAGTTGCCTCTCAGAACAGTTAATGTTTTAAGATTGTCATAGAACATTCATTTAAATGAAAACCCTGTTCATATACGTTCGAATTATTGGCAGAAACCAGAAGTAATAGCACAGAAATACAGGCCAAAAGGCCAATGCTTTATGTTGATGTGAAACGAATTTTTTCTTCCCATGGTCACAAAATTAGGACAGCGAAGGAGAAATACTTTATGCATGGCTGCAGGCCCTAATTGCCTGCTCATTGTGCTACCTATAGGAATCTTGAGATAAGGTCCGATTCTTAGTAGTTTTTTCCCTTGTGATGATGTTTGTATTCCTTGTTGTTGAAAATAGCTGCTCCTCATTTAGCAGAAACTGAAGCCATCCTTGCTTCCGGTTAGAGTTAACATTTATAGTCATTTCTATAAATGGAAGCTCTGTTCCTGTCATCGGCGGGGTGAAGCATCATGAAGGTCATTTGCTGACGTGACAGTGAATAGAGCATCACCCAATAATCTGGTGGCTATCTTCCATAGTAATGGTTGTCATACGCCATGAATCCTGGCAACACGAATACTTTGCACATCAATACTTTAGACAAGAAGGCCTGACATTTCCATGAACGATACCCAGAAATCTTCCAAGTCTGTACCAGATTTCTGATAGACTCGTTGATCAGATCCTTCATACCGTCATCATCTTCAAGATCATGGTGAACTTTCTGTAAAACCACTAACGGCTTTGTGAGTACATTGCACAGAATATTAATATTCTTCTTGATGTCGTTTGACAGTTCCTCTAGGACATGAACAAGGACTTACATCCCATTCTAAATTGTGAGATGTAATGGAAATTTTTTGCAGACTTATCCAAAGCAGTAATTTTGGATCCACAGGGAACAAAAATTCGTTTGTCATCAACCAAAATCGTTGACCTTTTGACATGTCAGATGATTTCTCTGCATTTACTTGCAGTTTTGCAGTTAATTATTCTAATATATAGGAGAAGGTTTTCCAACGAGTTTGAAACATTGCTGCTTCGAACTGCAAATATGTGGCTCTCTTGAATTTGAATCTACGTAAACAGATTATATTAATAAAACGACCCCACAATAAATTCCTCGACCATTACTGATACCAAGCTTTGTCAAAAACTATTAGCACC
This sequence comes from Lithobius niger, assembly GCA_023313725.1. NCBI lineage: Eukaryota > Metazoa > Arthropoda > Chilopoda > Lithobiomorpha > Lithobiidae > Lithobius > Lithobius niger. The sequence goes on from JAHWFP010028755.1 coordinate 15,312, forward strand.
TTATAGTCTGCAGTATTGTAGGCCAAACCGCTGCAAGAATAATTTCTGACGTGGCCGATGGTGGCCATTTGGTTGATGGATCAATCAAAGACTTAAAGACATAGAAGGCAAATCCAGTGTGAAACGAACCTTCTCTCTCAACATTCATGGAATTGCCAAAAATTACCCAACTAAATGCACAATTAAATGCCAGGACTAGAAACCTATTCAATTTTAACTTAATGGAGAAGAGGGACACAGCTTATCCGAAACATGAACTTCCTTACTATCAACGAGATAGGGAAAAGGCATCTTTCAGTGCAGTGCAAACCCAGTCAAAGAGTATTTAGCTGAAAACTGAAAGAAATAAGCTATGCTATATGACAAATGATAAAGGTTAATTAATGGGTTTGTGAGCTAGACGTCACTGCCAAAAATAATTGACGCCCGTACCACAGCTTCCCACGTAAGTAGTGCTCAAGGAAGTACTGAACTGAACTGTAAGTAATGACTTGAGCAATGGTCGTACCACTGCTATCAAACTTGAGCATTACTTGGTCAAGTAACACTCCTAAGTAGTGCTTGTGGTTTATCGTGTAAACCACACCTCGAAACGGTGGCTGTGATCCTCCGTAGTTCAGCTGCCAGCACGCTCCAACAAAATGCAACCACACGTTTCTTACTATCTGCAAAACACTAACCTTCATTATGTGCTAAATCGTTTCGATTTGCTCTTTTAATTGCCCGGAATTAAATTGAAACTCCTGTTTACTGGTTCAATCCGTATTATGGCGAGTTTAGCTCTCCGCCGCTAGGAGCGCTGGCGCCGCGCCTTATATCATATTGATATAGCGCTTGCCTGCTCACTTTTGTTTCGGGCATGTGTCGGGAAGGACGCACGCCGCTCTTTCTTTTATTGTGGATACTTCTCCACACTTCGCCAGGTTGCATCATCGAAAAGCAAGTTGATTTGTATTTAGCCTCCGGCTTAAATTTTTCTAAAATGCATCTGCCTGTAAACTCCTTTTGATCTTACGCGTGTAGATAGATGTAATTCATCGAATTTAAATGTGAAATTTTGTTAACTTCATGGGGCAGCAAAGTTGACCTGTTTGCTTCGGGCATGTGGCTTTCGGCTCGATCCATGGAAATGTTACACAGTCCACTGAAATTTTCTCGGCTTCGGTAGCTAACCCACTTGATCGGCCGCCCGGAATTAAATTGCCCGGACGTGTTTGTTAATTTTTTCCCGGAGCTCAGACCCAGAAGGGTCATCTAGATAAAATGCAAAACTGTCAATTCATCATAGAATCAGAAAATCATAACAATCGTTAGCATAATAATAATCATAAACTATACCGATATCCTCACGCTGGTCTAGCTGGTTCCCGGATG